>CM034156.1:51807370-51937370 GCA_019776745.2 Taxus chinensis
CTTAAATTTTAATTACATTTCTGATTTAAATTTATTTATCTAATCTTGATGTATTTTTTCAAAAACAGGATACCCACCCAAAGAAGAAAACAAGAGCAGTTGATCTTGGTGAAAAGCCCCACAACTTTCCAGGGCCAAGATCGTCTGCATCAGATTCAGATAGTGGAAGAAATTTCCACCTGTTCCTTTGGAGGAACTTAATTGGAATGATTGTCAATACAATGTCAGTGAGGTTATTATTCTCAATCCAACAGCTTATAGAATGGGAGAAGAAGGGCTATAAAAGTTCTTAGCAATGAGATTATTAGCGTTATGAAAATTATTGGACAACTGGATAGTTTATACGCTACAGTCCAGAAATCAACCTGGAAGATGGATTACTACTTACCCAAGTAAAAGGTGGGACTGTCACGTTTAACAATGACTAGAAAGATGGCATTTTAGGACAAGCACTAAAAAAAATTGGAGGAAATATTAGCTGCCGAGGCCCAGGACATATTTTAACAACATGGTCCAAAGGACAAGGATTGGTATCAATCGCAATATGCAGAACGAGATTAGAGCGGTTGTAGTACTATTTAATTCAAACAATCATTTTTGTTAATTTGAAATTTTGAAGTTACATTAATATTAATTGACAGTTACTCTTTTGTGCAGTTGAAATATGAAAATTTGAAGAGTCAGGCAAAGGTTTGCAAGTTCACTTGGAAACAGCAAAAACAGCTTATCCGCAGCAAAAAATTTGAAGCAAAATATTGTTTGGTTTAACAAAAACAACCATACACTAAAGCGGATAATAAAGACATGGGTCTCGACCCTGACATTTGTTCAAAAGCCAAAGCAGTGCTGATTCCAAATTTGCTGTCGCGATGGAGATGCAACAAATCAAGAAGGAAAGAGAAAGAATTATAAAAAATCTGGACAGTGCTTGCAGAAGGATCTTATAGTTCAGGGGTTATTTCTGGTGTGGGAAAGAGTACCACCAGAGGGAATAAGCCGTGGGAAGAGAGCAGAGCAGAAATTTTCTAAAGAAAAAAAAGAGGGTTTTTAAAAAATTAGAACTTTTATTATTGGACGTAAACTTTAAATATTGAATTTGAAAACTTTCACTATTGAGTATGTACTATGCTATTGAATTTAATTATATGGTGATTAGATGGTGACTATCAGGAATTATATGTAGGTTCGTGTTTACTTGCATTGTCATGAATTGTATGTGGACGTAGATGATCAAGGATGGACATTGATAATCAATGATAGATGAGTTGATGAAAGATGATGTCAATTTAATGGTATAATGTAAAAATTTAGTTGCCAAATATATTGTGGACTTTAATTATCTTGAAAATTAGTCTTGGGAAAAAAAAATAGCAACTAAGATTTGAAATAGATCTTTACTATTTAGGATTTCCCTTAAATATACGTTGTGGTAGGAAAATTCTATTTTAAAGGATTCACCTCTATATTAGTGAATATCTTTCACTAGAGAGGTTGTTTTGACATCCAAAATAGTCAGCCATTTGTCAGAACACAAGAAAAAGAACGTTTTTGCTGGAAACAATCATTGATGTAGAGGCTAGATTAAGCCCAATATGAAATAGTTTTCCATTCCGGCAAATCATAAAAGAGTAGAGTTGGGAAATGTCTTTAAAAGATATGGTTTGTTTATCATGGATATTGTTTTTGTAGAGTGGATTAGGGAGGATAGGAGCTAGATTAACCACAGTTGGAAATAACATGTGATTAAAAAGATATGTCAAGCTCGATATAGAACTTGAAGTTTAATGTAAAACATATAAGTTTTTATCATGAAGATAGTCTGTATAGATCAAGTTACTAGGTGCTGAACTGGATCATTTTTAAGTTGTTGGATAAGGGTTGAGGAATAATTGGGATTAGAATTGGGAGGCTATAAGTGGAATAATTTGAGGGCTAAGGAAAAAATATTGAAAGTGTGTTGAAAACTAGATCAAGTAAAAATGTGTGTTCATAGTTCTGAGAGCCTTGAAGAAGGCACATTACATTTGCAGGATAGTTTATGTAGAGGTCAATTTATTACTAGAAAGGATGTTAATTAGATAAAAGACTAGGTCAAGTTAATTTAAATAGTGTGATTAGTGTAGATTTGGGTGGGTGACTATAGGATTGGAAGAGAAAGCATTATTAGAATTGAGTTTTAATAACTTCATTGAGAAATCCGAAGAGAAGTGCTGCATGTATAACAAAGCAGGGAATTTTAGGAAGAGTGCAGGACTTATATTATACAAGTAATAAGTATTGTTTAATAGTAATATATATAAATTAAATATAATTCTAAGAATCAAGAAGAAAGAATCACCACTGGTTAAGAAAGTAACTAAGTGAAAATATGATAGGGTTTAGCTTACCTATTGTGTATAAGATTGACTGGTGAAATCATCAAGGGTAACGTGCTTAGATCTGTTTTACCTGACATTGTGACAGAGGGGGAGTTGCCTAACTATTGGTCAGAAAATAACGTTTTTCTGGAAACAATCATTGATGTAGAGGCTAGATTAGCCAATTATGAAATAGTTAAATTCCAGGCCATAAGAATTAGAGCTTGGGAAATTGGCTTAAAAGATATGGTTTTGTTATCATGGATATTGTTTTGTGTAGAGTAGATTATGGAGGCTATGGAGGCTAGATTAACCAAAGTTGGAATAACCATGTGATTAAAAGATAGGTCAAGCTCGATATAGAACTTTGAAGTTTAATGTAAAACATATAAGGTTTTTATCATGAAGATTAGTCTGTATAGATCAAGTTCCTAGGTTGATGAACTGGATCATTTTTTAATATTTGATAAGGGTGAAGAATAATTTTGGATTAGAACTGGGAGGCTATAAGTTGGAATAATTTTGAGTGTATAAGAAAATATTGAAGGTTGCAAACTAGATCATAGTAAACTGTGTGTGTAAGTATTTATGTAGAGCCTTGAAGAAGGCACATTACATTTGCATGATAGTTTATGTAGAGTCAATTTTATTACTAGAAAGGATTTTAATTAGATAAAGACTCTGTCAAGTTAATTTAAATAGTTGTGATTAGTGTAGATTTGGGTGGGTGACTATAGGATCTGGAAGATAGCATTAGAATTGAGTTTTAATAACTTCATGGAGAAATCCGAAGAAGTGATGGATCTATGACAAAGCAGGGAATTTTAGGAAGAGTGTCAGGACTTATATTTATAATAGTATAATGTATTGTTTAATAGTTAATATATAATAAATTAAATATAATTCTAAGAAATCAAGAAAGAATCATCACTGGTAAGAAATTAAACATAATTGAAAATATGATAGGGTTTAGCTTACCTCTTGCGTATAAGATTGCTGTGAAATCATCAAGGGTAACGTGCTAGATCTTTGTTTTACCTGACATTGTAGACAGAGGGGTGAGTTTCCTGACATTGTCAGTCCTGAGAAGTCCCAGCAACATCTTTAAATATATAGACCAACAATATCTTTAAATAAATGATAACAAGAGCTGAAAAAATGTAAAGTAACAAACAATAAGATGATGTTGAAGAAGATACCTATTTAAAATTGAAATCATCACCGGTAATGTGCTAGATCTTTGTCTTAATAAAATTCAACACAAAAAATGGATTAGTAGATAGATGGGTGAGTTGCCTGACATTGTCAGTCTCGAGAAGTAACAGCTTCCTCGGACGGATGTCAACCCACGTTTTCAAAAAATAAAATTTTGTATTTAACTAAATGTAAATACATACACCTGTAACATCTTTAATTATAACCAGAGTTGAAAAAATGAATAGTAACAAACAATAAGATTAAGGGGAAAAAGATACCTGCTTAAAGTTGAAATCATAACTGCCACTGGTAATGAGATAGATCTTTGTTTTAAAAAAATCCAACACGAGAAATGGATTAGTAGATAGATGGGTGAATTGCCTGACATTTTTAGTATATAGACCTGTAACATCTTTAATGATAAAGGTAAAAGATAGATAAAGAATATACCTACTTAAAGTTGAAACAATCCATTATCAATAGCTTCATCAAAGTTGATGTTGTCTTCTGTAGAATGTGATGAAGAGCCAATTACACTCTCAAGGTTGGGAATATTTGTACTTGTAGCTATATTATTTACACCTCTTCTTTCGTAAAGGGAATTCCAGTGCGCAATTGCTCTGTCAAACGGAAAGGTTTCGAGGGAGTATCGTGAAACATAACACCTCATGTAACTTTCCAGATTTTTATCCAACCTGTTTCTCAGTTTTGATTTTATAAATGAAAATGCACTGAAAACTCTTTCATCCTCCACAGACCCCAAAATCATTTTCTGGCATAACTCATATAGTCTGAAATACTCACTGATATCTTCTTGTAAGATAGAACTTTGATAGATTCCTCGCCACAGCCTTGTAATAGCACCACTTTTAGAAGGTTGATCTAAATTCTTATATTGGTTCCTCATTGTTGTTGTAAAATTTGTTGACTGAAACTTTAATAAATCGGTATTCAGTATACCTTTGATTTCCGTACCCTTGAGCTCTGACGTCTTTCTAAATTGTTCCATTATTGTACCCATTAATTTATGGAAATGCTTACTAACAAAGTCTGCACGGCCACCTTCTGTATTCCAAAAATTTGGATTAATCACACCCATGGCTTCCAGAATTTTATCTTTACAGAAACGTTCCCTAATTTCTGATGACAAGGTTTCTGAAATTTTTTTAAGCTTTATTCTTGTTTCAACTATCACAGAATCAAACAAAATTACGTGTCATAGGAACATCTTCTCGTTCCGATCCTGTAATATCTTGACATCTTTGCAAAATGTGCATTGGTATTTCCCTCCCATTAACCGAGATGCATAGGTGATCATGGATATTAAATCTCAAAAAGGTGTTAGGATTTTTAAGATCTAATAAATCTCTCCAATTTTCAAAACAGGTGCATCAAAACTATCCTTGGAACAATACAATATATCAAGACTTTGACATACCATTTTCCTCATCCGTATAAAATCCACAATATAGATCAATCTGCCCTATACATGCTTCATCAGTGTATTGATCTCCTTTAACATTGGAAGAATACCAACCAATGTAAGCAATGTCACCAAATCAGTTAAGCGGAACAACAGGTCCCTTGCCCTATCAACTTCATGACGGTATTTGTGCATGAAACCAACCAATGAAGGATACTCCTCACGAACTCTGCATGCTGGTTCATACAAAGAGATCCATCTAGTCTCCACATCCTTCAGAAGTTTTTTTCCGTCTATAATTCCAATTGCAAATTTTTGGAACTTGAGAAAACGCTTTGGGATGCTTGACATATAGGCATGAAGTTCTCTTATGAGGTCTTCTAATTTAGCAACATTTTCATGGTTGCTTACCATTTTATACGCTAAATTCATTCTGTGAGCCATACAGTGAATTGGTAGCATATATGGGGCCACTGTTGTTTGTAATCTAACACACAGCCCTGTTCGGTGACCCTGTATGACAGATGCACCATCTGCTCCAACGCATACCAACTTCGTAGCAATTTCATAATCAGTCATACCAGCAACATCTTTTAAATGAGAAACAACTATTTTATAAAGGTTTTCAGCATTGCAGTTGTCAACCATTTTCATAACACCCAACAGATGAGGAGTCCTTATATGATTTTCTAAAGTATATATGTGGATACATACCCATGCGATGTTGTCGACTGCTGTCACTTCATCAATTGAAAGAGAGATAAAGTTTTCTTTTTTTACATTCTCTTTCAAATCTTCCTTCTCTATCATCGAGAGGCATTTTGCCATTTCCCATCCACTACTCTCAGACCAATGAGACTGAGGTACATTCAGCATTCCGTTAAATTGATACAAAACTTTGAAATCAAGGAAATCTGACATCGCCCTTCCTTTTTTAAGTATTTGAAAAAGAGTAGAGAATTGTATGAATTTTGCATGTAGATTTGTTTCTTTCATCTTACCAATATGCGATGTGATTATTCCTCCCTTTTCCAACAGATGTCTGTGTTTTTTCTTCTCTGCCTCATATTCCGCTGCGTATCTGACATGCATGCACTCCTTTTCAGTTTTCCACCTATGTGTTTTGATTTTCTGGCCATCCGCCCCTGTTACAGTTAAATATTGTTTTCCACAATATTTTTCTATTGTGTCCAGCTTCAGTTGCATTTTTTGTTGCTTTCCCAATTTCCACGTACATATTGTACATGTACATTCACATGGGATTTCTTCAGAATTAGATGATTGTACAGGTTCAATAAATGAAAATTTAGCTGCCCAATCAAACTTGTATGTCCTGCCAATGGTCCACATATTCTTGTTCATTTTCAATGCTTTACTTTTTTGAGTAGAATTTTGAGCAATATCGCAATCACCTGGTTTCCTCTTTCTTGGACCAGAGTTTGATATTGATTTCTGTCTTCCATTTTGCTGAGTGTTTGTATCTGTGATATCTAGCTGCACTTCTGGTTGCACCCCAATAGGAACAATATCTTCAAGATCTGGCATATTATCGTAGGTTTCATTTGTTTGACTGTGATACTGTGCAGAATGCATGTCCACCTCAATAATACCTTCCACACAGTCAGTATTCTGATTCTTTTTGGTGGCATCTATATGATTGGTATTTACATTATCTGTATCCGCAAAGTTTCCAAAATACTTGAAGAGTGATTTCTGAGATTTCTTACTTACTTTTAGGTTATTCGTATTCTTTGAGCTGGCACCTTCCATTATTCTGAAAAGAGTCCTGCGTCAGCAAAAGAACCAAGAAGCGACTCTGTCTAGTCTCTGAGGTCTTGTCGCGCATGAACTGTCTGAGGTTGCGCGTCAACACTTCCTCTGTCGCGTGTCAACCCTTCCTCTGTCGCGCGTCACTTCTTAGCCCAAGTCGCGCATCAGTATAGCTCTTATCGCGCGTCAATACAGCTCTTGTCACGCGTCAGTACAGCTCTTGTCGTGCGTCAGTACAGCTCTTTTCGTGCGTCAGTACAGCTCCTGTCGCGTGTCAATATTACCCTTGTCGTGCGTCAACACAGCATTTGTCGTGCGTCAACAATCACAGGATAACAGTAATATGAATCTCTGGTGCTCAAGGTTATGCGAGTTCAAATTTCACAGTATTGGTAATTTGGTAAGCTACTTGAGGTATACTACCCGGTGAATCACATAGGTTTTTATAGGAAATGTTTTCAAATGAAGGTGAAGCCGACCCCCCAAAAAAAATATACTTTATATTTTAGGCGAACAGGACACCGACCCACTCTGAATAATTCGCCTTTTCAAATTTTCCTAAAATGAAATTTTCGCCATATTACGAATATTCGCCGCTAAAATTATCCCTTCTTCCATCGACACAAACCATGAGATCACATCTCTTCAAGGAATTTAATCGAACGGTAGTGAAGTGCCTTACCAAACACCATTGCCTTGAAGCTCTCATTTTCACACAAGAAGAGAGTGTTCTGGATAAGGATGTTGAGTCTCACTTTACACCTTCTAATGACATTTGATTCAAAGTTTGAATACCTTTTGAAAAGACCCATCTTGCACACCATGACTCACATTAAGATATCTTAATAGGATTGCACTAAAGGAGTAGAAATATTTAATTTCTGGTCTTAAAGGTGATCTTAGAGATAAAAATTGTTGCAGTATGGTAGTCCACACATACAAAGGGGTTCTTGACAACTCCATTGGTTGTCCCAGGGCATGACTTAACAATCCAAATGCAATTTCCAACTTCTCACTATGGCGGCAGAGGGATAATTCCTTTTATCCCTCATTGATTTCCTTACCATCTGCACCTCATCTTACTTGTGCACTTATGCATAGATGTTTGACAGAATAACATAAGTTGTTACATTTCTTATCTTCTCCTGATAAAATCCTCAGGTGTAAGAACATATTCACACCCAATCTCTTTTAGAAATATTTGAGCAGGTTCTAATGCTTTCATGCTAATCAGTTTGGACTTCAAACACCAATCAAAAATGTTTTCCATATCTCGCAAGAATATTTTCTTGGGCAAGTGTATAATTTTTTTTTGTATCAAGCAAGAGATCATCCATGTCGAAGGGAATAAGGGTGATGAGCTGGTATTTAAGGGATTCCATATTTCCTATGGCCATACAAGTATGGTTCCTCCAACTTAGATTTATGAGTTCGTTATCAAAATAAACAAAGAGCTCCTAAAAAACAATATCCATATATCTAGATAGCAAAGCTTCTACACAAAAACAAATTATGACATGAAGACATTTGGGTACAGTCTCCCTGATGTGCCAAAATTAGAAGGAACTTGACAAGGTCATAATTTGAGATCCAGGTGTCCGTTTGAGTCTGTTTTTTTTAAACCACCTGTTTCAATGAGACGAATGCACCGGTCAACCCGTCCTGCTAGTTGGAGCAATTTTAGCACATTTTCGGGCCCGAAATCCACCATCTTGAGGCTGAAAAATTAGGATTTAAGTTGTAGTTCATTTTTTCCTATTTTAGGGTACTAATTAATTTTAGTCTATTAGCTGCATTATAAGTTGGAAAGTTAGAAATTACTCTAATTTAGGAATGGAGAAGATGTGTGGCGATTTTTGTGCCCGTATGAAAAAGCATGCGAACTAACTAAGAATAACATGTTCTAGTAAATTGCTTAAAATAGTAATTTCTGCCACCTAGAGTAGATTTAGTCAAAGTTAGAATTTTCTTGGCAACTCAAGTTGGGAGTTGTTTTCCTATTTAGGAAATATTGTAATTCATGATTCAATAATGAAGAAGAAGATCTATTTTCTTTTAGAGTTCATATTGTTTGCAGTATAATGAGTTTGTTTAGAATTTGGCTACATTATCTGGTATCAGAGCAGGTTTGAGTCTTTAAAAAAATGGAAGGAAGAGGAAGAGGAGGTGGTATTTCCCGGATGAATAGAAATATGCAAGATCTACGGAGGCAAGTTGTTACACCTGCGAAAATGCTAACCCAGAGAGGAAATCAAGGTAGAGATGACACAAATGAAGAAGAAGTTTGTGAAGAGGAGGAAATGCAAGTGCCACCCTTATTTTTGGAAGAAAGGATGCTTCAAGCATTAGAAGGAAATAATTATGGGATAAGAGTTGATGTTTTAGAGTATGGAGATAGTCCAAAGCCAGAGGAGTTGATAGACTAGTTGACTAGCATGGGGAAATTTTTTGAGTGGAAGGCTATGTCAGAAGAAAAGAAGGTAAAATTTGCATGCACGAAATTGAAAGGTCATGCTATGTTATGGTGGGATCACCTACAGAAATATCAGTCAAGAAATGGGAAATAAATAATTAGGACGTGGAGTAATATGGAGAATAAGTTGAAAGATAAATTTCTCCTTGTGGATTATGCAATGAGGTTTCAAAATCTAAGACAAAACTTACGAACAATGCAAGTATACACAAATGAGTTCTACAAGTTGTCCATTCATGTAGAGCATGAAGAAACTGAGGAACAAATGGTTGTAAGGTATGTAAATCAATTTAAATTTTCTATTCAAGATGAGATAAGTATGCATAGAATTAAGAGCATGGGGGGATTCGTATCAATTAGCCTTAAAGGCCGAGGAAAAAAAATCATCGAATTTTTAGGAGATCACCTAGAATGAATATGGGGGCCTCATCTTCCTTTTGGGGATGAGCTGGTTTCAACCAAGGTAGGGGAGAACCACCTCGTGGAGTGGAAAAGTAAGAAGATATGAGACAATATTCCCAGAATCAACAAAGAGGTAAAGGATTTTCTAGGGGTAGAGGGATATGCTGGCGATAAAGGATGGGAGGATCCATGAAGACCATTTATTTGTTACAGATGTGGTGAAGAGGGGCATCCAAATTTTGAATGCCCACATTCTTATACATATGGCAGATTCTCCAAGAGTAAATATTGTTGAAGTTGAACAAGTAGAAGATGAACAGGACCTATAAATTCCACCAGATGTTGGAGAAAATCTGATGATCAAGAGGACGATGATTGCTCCAAGAAAGGATATCAAGGGTGATGCATGCCTGTGTACAAATATTTTCATACCAAGATGCACTTCAAGAGGAAAGGTATGTAATGTTATTATTGATGGTGGTAGTTTTGAGAACATGGTTTCAAATGAGATGGTCAAGAAATTGGGTCTGCATTGTGAGAAGAATCCTAACCCTTACTATATTACATGGTTTAATAAGGGTAATGAAGTTACTGTTGATAAGATATGTTTAATAAGTGTTTCTATTGGGAACAGTTAGGATGAGATTTGGGGGTGATGGTATTCTTATGGATGCATGTCATATACTGCTAGGAAGTCCATGGCAATTCGATAGAAAATTTATTTATGACAGGGGAAAGAATACTTATAATTTATGGAAGGATGGAAAAAAAATAGTTATTTCTACCTCTTAAGGAAGAGGGGAAGGATAAAAATATGTTTTCTAGAAAGGAATTTATGGAGGAAAATGCAACCGGTTTTTGTTATGCATTAGTCACAAATAAGGATGAACCTGCAAGTGCACAAATACTAGTAGAAACAACATAATTAATAGAAGAATTTTTTGATGTTATTCCTAATGATATACTAGATAGATTAACCACCCAAAAGATATATTCAACACCATATTGATTTGATTCAAGGGTCTTCACTCCCAAAGTAAGTGGATTATAGGATGAGCCCGACATTGCATGCAGAGTTGAATAGGTAAGTGACAGAGCTTGTGAGAAAGGGGGTCATAAGCGAGATCATGAGTCTATGTGCAACCCCAGATTTATTAACACCAAAGAAGGATGGAACATGTAGAATGTGCACGGATAACAGAGCAATCAATAAAATTACAATCAAGTATAGGTTCCCAATACCTCACCTTGATGATATGATGGATGTGCTTGCTAGATCTAGGTAAGTGGTTACCATCAGATTCGGATCAGAGAAGGAGACAAGTCAAAAAAAAATTCAAGATAGGAAATGGATTATATGAGTCGCTAGTGATGCCATTCGGGTTATCCAATGCACCTATTAGTTTTACGAGACTGATGAACACCATGCTGCAGGAGTATAATGGTAATTTTGTTGTGGTTTATTTTGATGATATCTTGACCTTTGGTAAAACTAAAGAAGAACATTTGAGGCATCTAATAAGGGTGATGTTTGAAGTGTTAAGGAAAGAGAAACTCTATGAAAATATGAAGAAGTGCATGTTTATACAAGAAATTTTGGTATTATTGGGCTTTATTATTTCAGCAGATGGGGTATAGATGGACTCGAAGAAGATAAAGGCAATTATTCCATAGAGTATAAAAGAGGTAAGAAGCTTTAATGGTCTAGCAACATTTTATAGAAAGTTAATTAAAAATTTCAGCAGTATTGTAGCACCTATAACAGATTGCACAAAAGGAAGGAAGTTTTTGTGGACAAAGGCAGTTGAGGATAGTTTTTTAGTTCCTAAAGAAGAAGCTGATAGAGGAACCCATTTTGGCACTACTAGATTTTGTTAAAGTGTTTGAGGTTGATTGTGATGCCTCACATGTGGGTATTGGTGTTGTTCTAAGTAAAGGTGGAAAGCCAATAGCTCTCTTTAGTGAGAAATTGAATGAGGTAAGAAAATACTACTCTACTTATGATGTGGAATTTTATACAATTGTACAAGCATTAAGGCATTGGAGGCATTACTTAGTTCCTAAGGAGTTTGTGTTATTTACAAACCACATAGCCCTAAAGTATGTAAATACACAAATGAAGTTGAATAATAGGCACGCAAATTAGATATCATTTTTTCAGGGTTATAATTTTTCTCTAGAACATAAATTAAGAAAACAGAATCAAGTTGCAGATGCATTGAGTAGGCGTGTGACTTTGTTTACCACTATGGAAAATGAGGTTGTGGGTTTTGTAGTAATAAAGGGTTTGTATTCTTTTGATTCTAATTTCAAGGATATTGTTGAAAGGTTAATTCATTCATTTTCAGACAATGCAGGAGATGTCCAGGATGAGTACATTTTACAGGATGGCTACCTATTCAAGGGACACCAACTATGTATTCTAGTTGGGTCTATGAGAGAGAATATAGTGAAAGAGTTGCATAGTAGAGGATTGGATGGGAATTTTGGTAAAGATAAGACAATAGCCTTGGTAGTAGAGAAATACTATTAGCCAAAGATGAAAAAGAGATGTGGTAAGATATGTGGAGATGTTTCAAATTTGCTAAGTCTCGAAAGGCCATGCACAGAATACTGGGTTGTATATGTCATTTCCTATTCCTAAAGGGTCATGGATAGATCTGAGTATGGATTTTTTTTAGGATTACCAAAAAACACAACAAGGTAATGACTCAATTTTTGTGGTTGTTGATAGGTTTTCTAAGATGGTTAATTTTATTGCCTCTAAGAAAACAAGTGATGCGATAGGCATAGCAGATTTTTTTTCAAAGAAGTTGTTCATTTGCATGGTGTTCCAAAAACCATTACTCCACATAGGGACACAAAGTTCTTAAGTCACTTTTGGAGGACTTTATGGAAGAATTTGGGAATCCAACTACAGTTCAACAATGCCTATCATCCTTAGAGTGATGGGAAAAACAAAGGTGGTAAATTAGAGTTTGGGAAACCTGTTAAGGTGCATCGTTGGGGAAAATCCAAAACAATGGGGCTTAACATTACCAGAAGATGAGTCTGCATATAATAGTTCCATAAATAGATCCATAGGAAAGTCTCCATTTTTTATCTTGTATGGGAGTAATCCAAATGGGGCATTAGATTTGGTACATCTACCAGTTGATGGCAGAGTCAGTGATGATGCAGAAGCATTTTCCGAACATATACAACAATTGCATGAAGAAGTGCAGAAGAAGCTATAGAATAGTAGTGATAAGTATAAGGAAATAGTAGATGTGCACATATGGAGAAAGGTATTTACCATGGGTGAGTTGGTTATGGTATACCTAAAGAAGGAAAGGTTTCCAAAAGGAACCTATAACAAGCTGAAGTACAAGAAGATTGGTCCCTCTAGAATTGTGAAAAAATTGAATGATAATGCTTATGAGGTAGAATTGTCAGGGAAATTTTATATTTCTTCAGTGTTTAATGTTTCAGATTTGCATTCTTTTCATGGGGATGGTGTAGAAGGGGATGTTATTGATGAAGTAGTAGATTGGAGGAAGCCTGTTCTGGTGAAGAAGCTAGAAGAAGTGGATTCTTTGGAAACACGATATGGGAAATACAACAAATATTTGGTACATTGGAAAGGAATGGAACAAGAGGAAAATACTTGAGTAACATTGTGGGAGATTAAGAAGTTAGATGTAGATAAATTTAAGTAGTTGAATAAGAAAACTTGCAGTAGCTTCATTTTTTTCAAGCAGGGGAGAATGATGCACCATAATTAGCAAGAACTTGACAAGGTTATAATTTGAGCTCTGGGTGTCTGTTTGAGTCTGTTTTTTTTAAACCACATGTTTCAATGAGATAAATGCACCGGTCATCCCACCCTAATAGTTAGAACAAGTTTCGACACATTTTTGGGCCTAAAATCTGCCATCTTGAGGCTTAAAATTAGGATTTAAGTTTTAGTTTGTTTTTTTCCTATTTTAGGGCACTAGTTAATTTTATTCTATTAGTTGAATTTTTATTTAAAAAGTTGGAAATTCCTCTAATTTATGAATGTAGAAGATGCCTGGTTATTTTTGTGCCCATATGAATAAGCATATGAACTTACTAAGAGTGGCAGGTTTTAGTAAACTGCTAAAAATAGTAATTTTCGCCACCTAGAGTAGATTTAGTCAAAGTTAGTTAGATTTTCTTTAGAAAATTGAGTTGGGAGTTGTTTTCCTATCTATGAAACATTTTACTTCATGATTCAATAATGAGGAAGGAGATCTATTTTCTTTTGGAGTTCATATTCTTTGCAATATATCGAGTTTATTTAGAATTTGGCTACATTACTCTCCCATTTTGCGTACATGTCAACCAGAGTGTTTACAACTACAAAATTTAGATAAAACTCCTTTACATTTTACTATGTTAAATGTCCACCTATTCCAAATCTCACATTTTACATAGGCAGAGGGGTTGCTGGAAGCAGTTGAATATCTTTTCTTTGTGCCTGTCAAAACTGGTTTACTTAAAAGTTTCTGAGCCTTTTCAACAAATCCAATTTTGTGTATAACCTACAGTAGTTGAAGTCCATTGAACCATGTTTTTTGGGACTTAGTTGAACATTTCTAATGCCAAGTGCTTTCTTCCATGTTTTCATACACACCTACTTGAGTACGTCCAACTACAACATTTGATTTGATAGAACCTCTATATTTTGTGCTTTGATGGATGTCCATACTCTACTTTAAAGCTCAAGTGTTGGCATAGGATGGGAGAATGATGGCAAGGAGACGTATGGGAGAGTGAAAGACACAAAATCGTATAGAGGTATATACATGATAACAAGAAAGTTACACTTTCAATGTCATTAAAAAAACACCAACTACTGTTAATTTCTTTAATGTCGGCACATGGGTTATTAGTGAAAAATCACAACACCCCTAAATGTCTACAACTCATTGGATTAATAATTTCAGTTTGATTGCATAATATGGATCATCTCTCAAACCGTGGGACTTTGAAATTGAGAGATCTCTCTGGATGAAGGCCGGTTCCTATTCCTCTTTTTAGGTGCACACATAAAATTTTTACAGAGCATCTATTCTAAAACCTATTCTAACTTTCCAAGGAGACAAGGTCAAGAAGATGCAAAAAATTAAACCTAAAATAATAGAGTTGATGCACCAAAAGGAATTTTGAACACCAGTTTTTCTATCAAACACAAACCATTAAAATTTGATACAACCACTATGCACAAATAACCAATATTGTAATGAAAGATCAAAAAAAATCAATGAACAAAAGAGAGGGTTGAAATCATCCACTGACATGTATTATTGCTTCAAAAATTGATACAGAACATTACAATGGCTAAAAGGTAAGAAAAAAAATTACATTAAAGTCTTAATAGTAAGTTTGGACTCCATGAATTTGTCTGCAGACCAGAGAAGAAGGGAGGGAAAAAACCCAAAATGTCCAACCCGTTTTAAAATGAGCCAAGCTCTTACCTTTATAGATGCAGTGAAGAGAGGAGAAAAAAGAGGCGAGAAACCTGATTTGGAGCTCAGCTACCAGCCATCAATGCCCTTGTAAATCTACCCACAATCTTTTAAGTTGACCGCTCTATGTCTGTTTAGCGTGTTGAAGAAGGAAGAACGGAGGATCAAATCAAATCTGATCTAGTTTTTGAAGCACTTGGATCGTATATTAATCAAATTAATATGTTTTGATATTTTTTACCAACCCAACCTTCTCAAAATTAGGGTTTCAAGCCTCCATGGCATGGAGGAGGTCGAGATCTTTCCAACGGTGCCAAATTTGTTGAATTTCGAGCATTGGATCGAAAGTTATGTTCATTTGAATATTTAAATCAGATCTGTACAAAAATTATGGAAAAACCAATTTTGCAAAACAGGTCCACAGTCCCGAAATTCATTTTTGTGACTTTTGCAAAAAAAAAAAACAAAAACATAAACAATGCCCCATATCCCCGCAATTCAATTTTTCCAAAAGAACATCTTCAGGCCCGTCGATCCACATTTTTGATTTAGGCGAAATGTCTCCCCCAGGCCCACCTTCCCGCATATAATTTAGGCCTAACACGTGGCTTCTCTGGGCATTGATGAAGGTGTGGCTTACTTTTAAAATTCACACCATCCTTTTCAAAAAAAAATCCAAAAGGTTCAAACTACCTCTAGAGACCCACCTTCCCGCTTTGACTTGAAACATGGCCACATGTAGAGATGGCGCGTGTTTGGGGACCTCTTTTGAATTTTGCTTTTGAAGTTGCACCGAAGAGACATGTAGCTCCTTCTGTGGATTTGATCTCTTTTTATGTGTTTTAGCTAAGTCCTTTTTTTTGGTGAGGCCATATGTCTGACCTGAGACATGTAGAGGGTTGGCGTGCATTTGGGAAATTCTTCCATATTTTACCTTTTGAATTTTGTGTGGAGATGACACGTGGAGGCCTCCACCATACCTTCCATACTTAGTCGATTTAAGCGGCCGAATCTGTCCCCCTTTTTGAATCTTAGACACATGGAAGCTCCGTGCATGTTTGAGACTAGCCCTTGGGCCACCCCTTTCGAAATTTTACCATTGAGGCATGTGGCAACCTTTGCTAACTCTCCCCCCATCTTGAATTTTAAATTTTTGACTCTGTCCCTATTTGGACCTAGGACACGTGGAAGGCCAATGCTAGTTTGGGAGACCCACTTTTAGATTTACCTTTGAAGATGTGTCAAGCTGACATGTGACACCTTCCGCGAGTCTACAATACTTAGCTGATTCAGGCAAATGCCTTTCTTGAACCCTAGATATGTGGAAGCCTCACACTCATTTGAGTCTTCACTTTAGGTCACGCCTTTTAATTTGCACTGATGAGACACATGGAGACTTCCGTTGGTTATTTATACTTAGTTAATTAAATGGTCGGATATGTCCCCTTTTCGAGACCTAGGACATGTGGAGGCTTGGCACTTGTTTGAGTCTCTACCCTTGGCTTTGAACCTTGAAGGTGTGTTGTTGAGACACTCAGCACCTTTTGTCAACACTCTTATAATTAACTGATTCGGGCTTGTTGCCATTTGACTTCTGTTGGATGCTGACCACATGGAGAGCTGGCACTAGTTTGAGTCTCCACCTTATGCTCTCACTTTTGAAATTTCACCGAGCTAACAGGTTGTTCCTTCCGCTCGTTTAGAATTTTCAATGGCCAACTCTGTCCCTTTTCAAGCCTTGGACACGTGAAATCTCTACACATATTTGAGGTCTCCATTTTGAAGTCCCCTTTTGGAAATAAGACAAGCTGACATGTGGTGCCTTCCGCGAGTCTATTTTTTGGCCACAAGTCTACTCGTATGCGGCTAAGACCGAAAAATTTGAGCCTTTCCCTGATTTCCTCCTGTGAGCCTCTGGTTTCTTTGACGTTGTTTACCCCCTTCACCGATCATGCCCATACATTTTTGAGTCCTCCTAGAACCTGAAATTTGGATTTGAAATGCACACTTGTACAATGGAGCTGACCCTTATATTTCTTCATGTGCGGGGTCAGTTTTGATCAATTTTACCGGGGGGAAATTGGGATAACAATTTGGTAACTTATAGGGAAATATACCTGCTAGATGAAGAGACTAGTTGCCTTGGAAGTATCCATTTGGCATGGAGTCTATCTGGTGATTTTGAAATTGGTCTGGAACTACCTTCTGCTACACACACTCTTTTCTTTGCAAGAAAATATTGGATTCAAGATTTGTGAGAGTAGAGAGTCGTCTGAAACCTGGAAACTTCTCCCTCATTTGATTTTCAGCAACCTGGTATGTTAGAGCATGATGAAAACATCCAGACCTACTCCAATATGGATACTCTACATATTTAGTTTCCTATGGCCACAAGTCTTTTCCATGGGTGATATGAACTATAAACAAGCATACTAGAAGCAATAGAACAGGTGTACCAACACTTGGGGAAACTGAAACCTAAACTATGACAAGACAATTTACATACACACTTGGAGAAATTTAAAACCTAGGCTAATATTTACAAGGGTAAGAAACCCTCCTTTTAGTAGTAGTGTTGGAGATAGATCCCATTGACTAGAATCTGCAATTCTTTGCTATCCAACTTAGCATGCCGAAAGGCATTGCTACTTTTACAATTTTTGACCATATAGGGGCCACTCCAAATGGCATCAAACTTGGAATGCCTTCCTCATTTTTCCCAATCTGCATCCCACTTTAGAACTAAGTCCCCCTCTTGTAAGGTCCTTGTTCTATCTTTCTTATCAAAGCTCTTCTTAATCGATGCTTAATCTCTCTCCATGATCTGCATTACATGTTCTCTTGTCTCTTTTACTTCCATTAGCTCTGCATACCTTATTTCCATAGGTTCAAACTTGTCTAGTTCTAACTATTTCATGATCTCCAAAGTGGGAAACTCTAATGATATGGGTAATAATACCTCTTTGTCATATACAAGCTTGTATAGGGAGCAACTTATAGACCTTTTGGATGTGAGCTTGTTAGCCCATAGAGCTTTGTGTGCCAAGTTCTCTGATTTTCATCAAGAGTCCTGATAATATTTAGTAGGTTATTGTTTGTTGACTCTACTTGGCCATTACCTTGAGGGTAATAGTTTGATGAAGTGCTCATGTATACACCATTCTTAATATCCCATTCAATGATCCTTATACCAAGGAATGCCAATGCATTATCTTAGATGGTTGTGGCAGGGGCTCCAAACCCAGTGACTATCCCTTTAAAAATCCAAGATGTTGGATTTATTTGCCTCCTTTAGTGCCACCTCTCTTGTCCACTTGGTGAAATAGTCAGTCCCTGTGAGTATCCACTTGTGGCCCTAGATTGAATTTGGGTTTACTACTCCAATGAAGTCTAGTCCCCATTGCTTGAATGGCTAATCCACTAAAATTGGATGACGAGGCAGGGCTGTTAACTTTTCCTTCCATATAAAGAATGTGCACTTCTTCCATTTCTTAATCCATGAGTAGCAATCACTAAACACCGTAGGCCAATAATAACCATCTTTCATGATTTTGAGAGCTGTTACTCGAGGAGCAATGATCTAAAAACCAAATTTAACTAGCAATTGTGCACACACATTTTTCTTACTTTGTATTGATTTTCGATGTAAAATTTGAGCATTATATCCTTTTGTATTTTTAATAAAAGAATAAAAACTTCAAGTACTATGCAAATATTGAATGAAATGAAGAGGATTCACCAAAAATTTGACACAAGAATTGATAACGGAGTTCGGCGGTTGAGGCCTACGTCTCCGGGTCCGGTTGAATGGGACCGATCTATTAAAATCTTGAAAATATTTCTTTACAAAGAATTCTACAAAATTCTGACCTTCTCACAGTCTTCCTCTGTCAAAAATAATAGGGGTTCATTTTTACATCTCCTCCAAATTCCACCCCTAGCTCAAGTTATGAGCATTACAATAATTTCACACAGTCCTGAATGCTATACAAATATAATATACCTCCTTTTATAATATTTCCAAACAGCTGGCGCAATGGTTAGGAGCCTATACTTTTGCTTGGGAGGTTAGCTATTCCAATCCCCTCCACTTCTCCTCCTTCTCCTTAGGTGCATTTTAAGTGTTTTATCCCACATTGTGGGGGCGTTAAAAAAGGTAAGCATTTATTAATGCATGGAGGGTGGTTTGAATTGGCTTAAGAGCCACCTATATGCTTATGTGGAGGGCGCATTTCTTGGGATAGCGCATGGTTGTGTTTTTTAGGCGCTAAAACTCAGCCAAGGATAATGTGTGGTTAGTTGGATAAGGAGAATGTGTGGACAGTGGTATAATGAATATGCAATGCATGGAAATGGTAGTTAATAACAAATATGCGTGGGAAATTTGCATAATTTAAATAATGCATGCCTAAATGTCCCACATGCATGGTGCAAAGGCAATTATAGGAGTTTATATACATAAGTTGGTTTAATGATTAAATGAGAAGGAGGCCAAGGCACCCCTCCATAATCGAGTGTGTCGAACCTGGCTGAGGGCCCCCAGCCAGTAAATAGCGGAGTCCATTTGTCCGAGAACGAGTTTCCAAGACCGGCGTTCCAAAACCCATTTTTTTAGTACGTCACACAATTCATCCACGTGTCACAATATAATCGAATCACTTAGCGAGCGTGCATACGTCCAACCTGCACAAAACTTCAAATTTTGCCAGTTGCCCAAAAATTTCAACAGGCTATAACTTTTGCAAATGAGCTCTGTTTCCTGCAAACAAGATGTCATCGGAATCATATAATTTTTCTCCACGCTTTAAAAATGACTGCAACTTATTCTGAGAAGATCTTAGATCGGTGTTTCTTTGTGAGGATCCTCTGGATCATTCCTCCCCACTGAGAAACTTTTGGACCCCAAAAGTCAACCTAATTGGTGAATAGGTGAGGGTATTTCTCCCTCACCTTTCCGGTTTCCATCCATTTAGCCTTGTTTGGATGCATTCCTTTGAACCCAACACGAAGATACTCAATATCACCCCTTCGCGAAGTTCTTACTTTCATATCCAAAATGATGTCTTCCTGTAACTCATCAAGATACTCAGGGGAAAAATCATCACTGGAAGGCATTATGTTAGAATCATCATGATCAACGATCATAGGCGGTTCATACAATCTTAAATTCTCAACATTTACAACTGAGTAGATTTGCATATATGGAGGTAAATCCAACCGAAAAGCGTTGTTACCAATTTTTTCCAATATTTGGAATGGACCATACCGTATAGGTTTCAATTTTTTACCTTCACCTATTAGTCTTTCCTTGCTGATGTGAAGCCAAACTGAATCACCAACTTTGAACTTGTGATCAGTTCTATGTTTATCATGCCTAGCTTTGTACTTAGCCTAGATTTTATCTAATTTTTCATGGACATAATGATGAACCTGTTGTATTTTCTACACAAATCTTTTATCCTTGTCAGAATCACTTGCACCATTAACAATAGTTTCATGTCCATAATATATATCTAATGGAGAATTAGGCAGATATCCATAACAAGTCTCAAATGGAGACTTCAAAGTAGAAGAATGTAAGGCACGATTATAAGCATGTTGCACACAATAAAGATGTTCATCCCACAATTTAGGATGTTTGTTACTATAGCCCCTAAGTAATTGTACCACTGTGTGGTTTACAACCTCTATTTGACCATCAATCTGTGGATGAAAAGTAGTGCTCTTTTTCAGTTTTGTGTCCATTAACCCCCACAACGTTGACCAAAATTCCCCAAGAAATCTAGAATCCCGATCAGATATGATTGAAGTAGGTAAACCAAAATGAACCCAAACAAACTGAAAGAATAAATGTGTAGTTCCCTCACCAGTTATTTGTTTAGTACATGGAACCAACACACACATTTTGCTAAATCTGTCCACTACCACATATAAGTAATCATGTTTCTTCCGTGTCATGGGCAAGCCTCCTACAAAGTCCATGGATACACTTTCCTAAGGCCGTGTTGGAATAGGAAGAGGAGTGTAAAGTCCTAATTTCCTGTTACTTGGCTTGCTTGTGGCACAAAGAACACATCCCTTAATATACCGGTTTACATGTTCATGCATTCTAGGCCAATAGCAATATTTTTGTAAATGTGCAACTATCTTACTAACACCAAAATGCCCTGAAATAAGAAAAGTATGTGCTTCCCTAATCATATGCACACGCTCATTTTCTGGAATACAAAGTTTTCCAGAATGATATAACAATCCTTCATGCAAATGATAATCTTTTTCTCCTACTTGTTTCCCACTTACTAGATCCTCATACACTTCTCTAAAATCAACATCATTTACATATTGTTCCTTGTAACTAATATGAGCCAAAGAACTATGCTACAAAAGGATAGATGCTACTACCACTGGTGGTCTGGATAACATGTCGGTAACCTTGTTTTGAATACCTTTTTTATACCTGATTACAAGATGAAATTGTTGCAAAAATCCCATCCACCTGAAATGTCCAAACTGCTGTAATTTGGTTTGTGTTTGTAAGTATTGAAGTGGTTGATGGTTAGTATGCATAATTGTTTCTTTTCCCATTAAATAATGCTTCCACTTTTTAACACTTTGAACCAAAGCATACAACTCTTTATCATAAGTTGGATAGTTTCTTATCGCACTTGTAAAGGTTTCTGAATGGTAACACACTGTTCATTTGTTCTGCATCAAAACTGCCCCCATTGCGTAGTCACTAGCATCTGTCTCAATCTCAAATGAATGTTGTAAATCTAGAAGTGCCAAGATCGGAGTGGTACTTATCTTCTCTTTTAGTGTATCAAATGCTTTTTTTTGTTTTCCTCCCCACTGAAAGACCTGTTTAATACTTGTCATAGCATGCAAAGGAGGTGCAATATATGAGAAGTTAGCAATAAATTTCCTCCAGTACTAAACTGCACCTAGAAAACTTCTAACTTCCGTCACATTTGTCGGTCTAGGCCATTTCACAATAACCTCTATTTTTGTAAGATCAATTCTCAATTCTCCATTTCCTACAATATACCCCAAGTAAATTAAAGATGTTTTTCCAAATTCACATTTTGACATCTTCAAATACAATTTCTCTTTCCTTAGTGCATCTAAGATTTTCTGGATGTGTTTAACATGTTCATCCCATGACTTACTAAAAATAAGAATATCATCTAAGTAGACAATAACGAAATTATCAATGAATGGTCTAAAAATTTCATTCATAACTCTCATGAATGTTGTCGGTGCATTGCACAAACCAAAAGGCATCACTAACCATTCAAAAAATCCCTGTTTCATTTTAAAAGCAGTTTTCCAAACATCACCTTCTGCAATTCTTACTTGGTGATAACCACTTCTTAAGTCTAACTTAGTGAAATAAATTGCATTCCTTAATTGATCTAGTAAATCATCTATTCTAGGAAGAGGGTAACGATTCTTTATAGTAATCTTGTTTAAAGCATGGAAATCAACACACATTCACCAAGTGCCATCCTTCTTACGAACCAATATAATTGGTGAACCACATGGGGATGTACTTGGATGAATTATACCTTGAGCCAAAAGTTCCATTACCTATCTCTTGATTTCCTCGTTCTCTACTACTGACAACCTGTACATTCTGATATTGGGAAGAGGTGCATCTTGAAGCAACTGTATCTCATGTTAAAACCCTCCTTTGGGTGGTAGACCCTGTGGATCCTGAAAAACATCATCAAAATGAGAAACATTTTTTACCAATTCATCCTTATGTTTTAGATCGCAAGTCTCAAAAGCCAGCTCATTTTCTTTTTCCTTGGCTTTGACCACCATGAGCACAAAAATTTTTCTTGAGTTTACAAGCCTTTTCATTTGACCTGCAGTCACCAAGGATAGATTATTCTTTTCACAGTGAGCTCTAATAATAAACTCAATTCCATCCTTTATAAGTAAATATTTATTTTCTTCCCTATAGAAGATTGCTTTACGATCATACAAATAAGGACTTCCCAAAACCACCCCACAAATATCCAAATGAACTACATCCAATTCAACCTCATCAATAAACTTGTCTGTAATGGCAAATCTGAAAGTACAAGTTTTAGTTACCTGTAATTTTGCATCATCACAAACCCAGCCCAAAGGATGAGGCTTAGGATGTGGTTTAGTTTTGAGTCCTAGTTTCTTAAAAACCTCCTCAGAAATTAGATTAGCTTGAGATCCACTATCAAAAAGAGTATCAATTTTCGTATGCTTTGAAATTACTCTAATATGGAAAAGCTCATTTCTTTTCTTATCGTCAGGTATATTTTGTTTACTAGAAGAAGATGCAACATCTGTAGTGCTATTGTTGGAAATTGAAAGAGTTGATTTACCTTGAAAACTCATAGCTGTGATTTTGGTTTCATCACCTGAATCAGAACCAAGATCATGCACTACGGTGTTTGTTTTCTTTTCTTTTCCTTTCTTAACCATCCATTTAGGCTTCTTTTCAGGATGTAATTTCCAACATTTAGACTCATCATGGTTTTTTTTACAATGATTACAAAATGGTTTTTCATCTTCCTTCTTAACAGTAGAGTTTGTTTTATGCTTACCCTTTCCTTTTCCTTGTTCTTTCGAACCTTTTCCTTTAGATTGCTTGTTCTTCTGATTAAAAGAAGAGAAAGAGGACTCCTTTGTCATTTTCCCTCGTGCATCCAGATGGGTTGCTTGAACACATATTGCATCAAGATTAGTAGGACCTAAAACAAGTATCATATGCCTTAGATAACTATGCAATCCACCAATATATTTGAGCAGTGTTTCTTATGTGTTTAGGGAAATTCCCAGAATTAGAGCCATTTTCCTAAATTCTTATGTGTATTCTTGAACACTTTGTCCCTTAGTTTGTCTTAATGTTTTCCAATCCATCATAGCTTGTTGCTTATAACCAAGAGGATAAAATTGTTGCCTAAGATTTGAAACAAATTCAGACCAAGAAGTGATTTCTATACCTTTGTTTTCTTCCACTTCCTGAAGCTTACTCTCCCACCAAATGAGTGTTGTGCCACCCATCCGAAGAGTTTCCAGATGAATCTTTGCTTCATCATCAAAAATTCTTTGAACCCTGCAATATACTTCTCTTTGCTTGACCTAGTTATCCAACTTCTCTGCATTTAGCTCTTCAGTATACATAGGCAATTCAAACTTGATATCTAACTTTAATGAAACAAAATCAGATTTTAAAGAGTCTCTTTTTGGAATGTCAGAACTAGAGCTTTCTTCTTTCTTACCTCCTTTAGTTCCCTTTTCCCTTTGCCTATCTTGGTACATTTCTTCCACCATTTCCTTCATCTTTTGGAAGGATTGACGAAATTTTTGTTCCACTTCCTCTCGATCCACCATTGTAGGACCTCGAGATCGTCTGGTACCAATTTTGGGATCTCCTTTAACTAACTCTCCTTCACCCTTCTTAGATCGAGACCTTGTTAACATCCAACACACAAATTGCAATCCAAAACACATTAAACTGAACCAAAAATCAGTCAAAACTAGCTCTGATACCAATGATCTGAAAACCAAATTTAACTAGCAATTGTGCACACATTTTTCTTGCTTTGTATTGATTTTCGATGTAAAATTTGAGCATTATATCCTTTTGTATTTTTAATAAAAGAATAAAAACTGCAAGTACTGTGTAAATATTGAAAGAAATGAAGAGGATTCACCAACAATTTGATGCAAGAATTGATAACGGAGTTCGGCGCTTGAGGCCTACGTCTCCGGGTCCAGTTGAATGGGACCGATCTATTAAAATCTTGAAAATAATTCTTTATAAAGAATTATACAAAATTATAACCTTCTCACAGTCTTCCTCTATCAAAAATAATAGGGGTTGCTTTTTACATCTCCTCCAAATTCCACCCCTAGCTCAAGTTATGAGCATTACAATAATTTCACACAATCCCGAATGCTATACAAATATAATATACCTCCTTTTATATTGTTTCCAAACAGCTGGCGCAATGGTTAGGTGCCTATACTTTTGCTTGGGAGGTCAGCTGTTCCAATCCCCTCCACTTCTCCTCCTTCTCCTTAGGTGCATTTTAAGTGTTTTATCCCACATTGTGGGGACGTTAAAAAAGGTAAGCATTTATTAATGCATGGAGGGCGGTTTGAATTGGCTTAAGAGCCACCTATATGCTTATGTGGAGGGCACATTTCTTGGGATAGCGCATGGTTGTGATTTTTAGGTGCTAAAACTCGGCCAAGGATAATCCGTGGTTAGTTGGATAAGGAGAATGCGTGGAAAGTGGTATAATGAATATGCAATGCGTGGAAATTAATAAAAAATGCGTGGAAATGGTAGTTAATAACAAATATGCATGGGAAATTTGCATAATTTAAATAATGCATGCATAAATGTCCCACATGCATGGCACAAAGGTAATTATAGGAGTTTATATACACAAGTTGGTTTAATGATTAAATGAGAAGGAGGCCAAGGCACCCCTCCATAATCAAGTGTGTCGAACCTGGCTGAGGGCCCCCAGCCAGTAAATAGCGGGGTCCATTTGTCTGAGAACGAGTGTCCAAGACCGGCATTCCAAAACCCATTTTTTTAATACATCACAAAAATTTTCCACGTGTTGCAATATAATCGAAACACTTGGTGAGCGTGCATACGTCCAACCTACACAAAACTCCAAATTTTACAAGTTGCCCAAAATTTTCAGCGAGCTATAACTTTTACAAACGAGCTTCGTTTCCTGCAAACAAGATGTCGTCAGAATCGTATAATTTTTCTCCATGCTTTAAAAATGACTGCAACTTATTCTGAGAAGATCTTAGATAGGTGTTTCTCTGTGAGGATCCTCTAGATCAAGCAAAATGGCCTCCCACTTCTCTATCATGGAACTCATGTAACACCCTTTTAATTTTTCCTGTCCTAATGTACCTCAATAGAACACTATTGATATCCTTCTTGAACAAGACATCACCAATAGGCACATATGGGATGGCTTGTAATCCGAAATATCTCCTCTTTACTTTGTTCCATTCTAGACGGTACAAACCCTTTTGGAGATAATGCACCAAGGCTTGAGTCCAACATGGAATAGGTACATCGTTAGCTAGTTTCTCTTGATCATTCTGTAGTAGCAGGGAAGCTTCTTCTTCATCTGTTGACTCATCCTATTACTTAGAAGCAAGCTTCTCACATAGACCCTTGCCACAAACCAGCTTGGTCACTTTGATTTAAATATCATACTCCATTACACAAGTGATCCAACCGGCTCTCTTCTGATTCAAGTCCTTTTTTAGGATAAAATCTTTGACACCAACATGAGACACTAGTAGTTGAATCTTGTTGTTTGAGACCAAGTGTCTAAACTTCTTCAAACTCCTAAGGACAACAAGGACATGCTTTTCAATGAAAGATTACTTTACCTCGTAATCCTCCAAGCTCCAACTCAAGAAGGCTATGGGATGTTCTGAACCTTACTTGTCAGGCTCAACCAAGATAGTTGAGATTGTGTCTGACCCTCCAAAAGCATACAGATGAAGTCCTTTGAAAAGTATCGGTTAACAAGGGTTGGGGCCTATGATATTTCG
This sequence comes from Taxus chinensis, assembly GCA_019776745.2. NCBI lineage: Eukaryota > Viridiplantae > Streptophyta > Pinopsida > Cupressales > Taxaceae > Taxus > Taxus chinensis. Next base: position 51,834,050 of record CM034156.1, read on the forward strand.
AGCTTGATGGCATTAAAACTCTCTTTTCCTTCTGTTGTCCATTTAAATGCAAGACTCTTCTTCAACATCATTGTTAAAGGCTTCATAAAAGTGACAAAATCAGGCACAAACCTACAAACAAAGTTTATTCTCCCCAAGAAGCTTTGGAGAGAATTCTTATGTTGTGGCAATGGGTGTTCATATGGCTCCAACCCTTTCAGGATCAATTTTTAACCCTTCTCTTGAGACAATGTGGCCCAACAATTTTCCCTCATCTGCCAATAATACACACTTCTTTGGATACAATGACACTCTGAACCTTCTACACTTCTGAAATACCTACCTGAGGTGGAACAGATGCTCTGCAACATTCTTTCAAAAGATGATGATATCATCTAGCTATGCCAGAACTATATTGTTGATTAAGCCTTTAAATGCCATGTCCATAGCTCGTTGAAATGTTGCTCCGACATTTGACAATACAAATGGCATCTTTTTATAAGCATATGTACCCAGTTGGTGGTGAAGGTTGTCTTGTACTGATCTTCCTCTTTCACCATTATCTAATTATAGCCCGAGTATCCATCTAGAAATGAAAACCTCTTAGAGCTAGCTATAACCTGTAAGATTTTCTCCATCGATGGAAGTGGGTAGTGATCTTTTAGTGATTTTTTGTTTAGATCACGGAAGTCTACACACAATCTGATTTCTCCACTTCTTTTCCTCATAGGCACCAAGTTTGCAACCCAACTTGAATGCTTGATGGGGAAGATGATGTTGGCCTCAATTAGCTTGTTAAACTATTTTCTTATGAGAGATTCAATGTGAGGGTTTACTAGCCTTTTCTTCTATCTGAAAGGCTTAAATCTCAGATCCAGCTCAATAGTGTGTTACGCGAACCTTGGGTTGAAACCTCTTAGATCCTTGTAATTCCAAGCAAAGACATCTAGGAATTCTTGACAAATTCGAATGAACTCATATTTTTCTTATTTGGTACTTACCTTGCCAATTCACAATGTTTTGCCTTCATCTATGGAAATGGGCTCTGAATCTTCACCCTTTACCTCAATATTTGCTTTCTCCTTCCGGAATTGATCATTCGGGTTGAAGATTGACTCTAAGGTTACGAGACCTTTTGGTAATTTGTTGGTTCTTAGATGCACCACTTGGTCACCATACTGTTTTTTCAACTTGTCTTGGTTTCTGGCAGAGAAATCAGCTTCTTGTAAAAAATTGACAATTTTTTGATCATTCTCAAAAACTTGACAACTTCTATTGTTATCTGGAACAGTTGGTCTCACAACCACTTTAATATGGGGTTGAGATTTCTCACTCTTGATACTCTCTATTACATTAAATTCCACCTTGATTACTACCAATCTGTCCACTGCATCATTCTTTTTCCTAAGGATGGACATAATGTTAAAAGCTTCAAATTCTTCGATGAGGTCCCTTACCCAGTTTTATAGCTCCTGAGTAGGTCATTCCTTGTAGCATGTTCTCCTCTTACTTGGTTCACAATCAGCTCACTATCACCAAATATTTACAGATTCTTGATCCCTCTATTTCTTTCCCAATGAAGTGCATGGATCAAGGCTTCATACTCTACTGTGTTGTTTTGCAAGTGAATTGGAAACATAAGGTTGAGTAATATTTCATACTTTGAGGTGAAACAAGCATAGCTCCTCCTCCAGCTCCTTATCTACTTCTTGAGCCATCAAAGAATAATTTCCATACCTCATTATTATCCTTGTGGTATGGCTTAGTGATGTTAGGAAGAGGATGATTCTCTTCATGCAAGAAATAGACTCCTAGCTCAGATTCCTCCATTTCCTTATAAGGGTCAAAAGCATGCTTCTTGTTGCCCATTCATCAAGAGTCAAGTCTGGAATACACGCAACCTAGGTATCTACCTCATAAGTGTTTAGGAGGTCTTCCTGATCAAAGCCTGAACAATTCACATTGATTGGGATGGGTACATGAGGCTCAATATGGAAATCTGCAATGGGCTCATATCTGATCATAGACTTAGCTCCATATCTTGTTTTAAAAAGCATGTGCGACCAATCAACAGATAAATAGCCTCTTATTTTAGTAGTGCAGTCCCTTGACAAACACAATGCAAAGTGTGGTGACAAGTCTATGAATGATACGTTTTGCAGGCATGCGTGTAATGTGAAGGTCAAATCCTTGATTACTCTAACCATTGTTAGCGTTTTCCTATCCAATTGTACTACACCATTGGAGATGAATTTGTATTGAATACCTAGCTGATCAGCTATTTTATTTGGCATGACTAAGCTACTTGCTATTGAATCAATCATACAATTATGTACCAATTTTTCTTGAATGATCAATGAAACATATAATGAAGGGGGCTTTAGATTCTTACCTTGTTGTCTTTCATGGTTTTCTTCGGGCTAAGCTACATTGGTAAACACTTTCTCTTATTAGTTGGGGGGCTGGTTTAAGGTTGACCAATTGGCCATAGCAGCCTGCAACAGGTCCCTTTGTCCCAGGATAGCCAATGAATCCCACATTGAGATGTTTACATTTGTCTTCTTCATCTTTTCAATGATGTTAAATGGGGATGAGCTATATTTTTGATGCCCCTTTCCATGTACATTCTTCTCTTGCACATGGGTCGTTAAAACCGATGCCTGAGCGGGTCTAGAAGGTGGCTTGGGATGCCTTTACACATTGGGAATTGTAATTTGTGGGGTGACAGAGGGCTGTGGACCATTTAAATCAAAGTATTTCCCATCTCTTATATTCCTCTTCTTAGACCATGTATTTGCTACCACACTATGAGGAGGTGTTTGATTCATACCACATAAATCTTCAGCTTGCCAATTGACAAGCATGGTTTCACTTGGAGGTTCCTCTTTCTGGGTTTCTTGCTGCTGATTTTCCTTTTGACTGGGCTCTTAGGACACACCAATGGTCTATATAATCAAGGCCTAGTTTAGCACACCATTGAAACACATTGACTGGTTATGGGGCTGACTGCATGGGAAACACCAATCATATTCTTGTGCCATGTTGTTTTGTGTTGGTACCAAGGTCCTTGATGTTGAAGTTGTGTTTGGATGATATCATCAGAAAGGCCTAACAGCTTGAGGTTGTCCTTGGTTTTGGTTTTGATTTTCAGCCTGATCTGGTGGTCTATTTTGCTAGTGTGGGGGCCTAGCTTGATACTGAGTTTGAAGCTAGTATGGCCTAGAACTCTGAGCTTGTTGCCTCTTGATAGTCACTAGCTCATTTCCTAGGTTCTATAGTTGTTTCATAACCTCTTGTAGCTCTTTCAAAGTGCTAGAAGGTGAGATGGAAGCTTCAGCTGAACTCTAATTCCTTGGAGCAGGTATGGGAGCTAATGTGGGTATTTCACTAGTGCTTGGAACTCCTAGTTATGTATATAGAGGCATACGTGGCCTAGGTGTGATTTTACCACACTGTATTAAACAATTTTCAGCTCTAAGGGAAATGTTATAGGTTATAGGTAAGGCTGCGCCACCCATGGATTGAATCATTAAGGAAATATCATAATTTAAAGCTCTAAGGAAGTATAGAAAACCACATTCATCTATCGGTCTTACGACCACTGGAATCCTATCCCACGTCCATTGGAATCTGAAGTTGAATCAGTTAACTACTCATTAGAAGCCCTCTTGATGGTTTTCAAATGTTCCAACAAAGATATATTATCTCCCTTATCTCCAAATTGGTTGTGAAGAGCTCTACACAGATGGTCCCAGTTCTTAATGGAGCCTGGTTTTAGACTCCTAAACCATTGTGACACTTTCCCCTTGAAAGAGGAGGCTAACAATTTGATTGCAATGTCCATCTCAGTGATTTCATGAATTTTGCATACATTTGCAATGTCTTGAATGTGGTCACTAAAAGTAGTCTGATTCTCTCAAGTAAAATATGGAATGCTCTTTAATGTTGGAACTGGGACTGGATTTTGTGCATTGAGAGTGAGTGGGATGCTGTTAGTGAAGTTGACATAGGGGTTGGGTGGTGGATGTGCCATTATGATTGGCCTGAGAACCCTTGTTGATTAGATGAAAGGCCTATTGCTACCCAAATTGATTCTCCCTCAGAATCTAAGAAGCATCATAGATTTAACAGGAGGCTTAGAGACAAACAGATCATGTTGTGTGTCGTTTTGTAGACTGGGAAAAAATGTAGCTTGCACTTTGTCACTTAGATGTGGAGAAATTGATAGTACCTGCAAGAGGATTTAATCTATCCTCACTACTTTATGGTTGTTTCTTTCAACAAGAGTGAGAAGACCCTTTTGTAGCCTGTTGTTTGTGGCGGAGATGGAGATTTCCTTCCTTGTAAATTTATTAAGAAGACCTTGAAGAAAATATGATCAATACAACAAAAACCTAAGTCTCACGAGTTTTCACCCTAGATAATGGAGATATTTTCTAAGCAAGTTCAGGCTACTAAAGACAATGAAAACCTGATTTCTTTTGCATGTTTTGGTAATATAAATTATGCATTGTACACACATAGGACAAACATGGGTAGTATGGGTAAGATTGGTTGTTTTTAAATGATTTTTTTGTGGGACGTGAGGCAGAATGAACTTGATTTGCTAGATCTTTGAGTGATTTTACAAAAAAATGAAGGCTTAAGCAACAAAATGCTTCATAACAGCTAAAATGTTCCTTTAACCAAAAGGCGTGCTTCAATGGAGGCTCAGATCAGCACGTTTTCACAAAAACTTTATGAATACAAAATGAAGGCTCAAATTGAAAAATTAAATTGAACATTATCAACCTATGTTTTATCACACCTAAGATAACCTCAAATGCTAACAAACAATCTTATCCTCATGCTCGGAGTAAAGTGATTTTAAATTGGTTTATTTCACTACCAAATGAAAGATCTTCTGATAAATAAAATTATAAATGCCACCAAACTATCACAAGGATATGATCCTGTGTGATTTACAAATATTTCAATGTAAGATTGCAATGGGAACAAGAAAAACTATTTGCAGACATTCAGAAATGAAGCGGACACAATTTTGCCCAAAATAAACACAGATTAACTCAAATTTGATTAAATTCATCACCAGGGGAAAGTTTCTAGAACAATCTCAGAGCTTGTCAATGGTTGTACACTTGCAACCACCTTAACATTATCAAATTTAACACAAAAGAAATAAACAATTTTCTTAGATGGTTTCTTAAAATGATGGGCTCTTTCTAACTTTTCTCTTAAGAATTCACTCCCGACCTCTAACACTCCAACCATTTGCATGAAAAATTCATGCAATTTATAATAATTAATCTACAACAGATTTTTCCCCCTAAAACAAAAAACATTCAAAGCACCATTGCTTTTTATGATTTTTATCAAGTGATTCCCAAAATCAGATTTACAAAAAAGTTGTCAAGTTCTCAGAGGGAAAATCTCTTCAAATATTTCCAGCATTCAATTCTTTCATCTGGTAAATCACTCTTCATCTCACATGCCAACTACTTCCTCCTCTAATCTGTCAAATCTAGTTTTTTGTGTGCCAAGGAAAGATAGGAAAATCAAATCGAATCTGATAATCAAATCACATCTTAATGGTAAAATATGTTTTTAGATCTTCCCCATGAAATCAAGATATCAAATTAATTCTTCTCTTCATTTGGCATGTAGGAGACATCAAGAAATCATAAAAACTTGCATCTCTAGGAGCTTTGGATCAAAAATGGCAAAAAATCATATAAAAATGCACAATTGCCGTTGATTTCCCTTTTGAATTTGGACCGTCCACGTGGGAGATTCAAGTTAAAAGGGACTAGGGGTTCCTTTTTACCTTTTACAACTTTTGGGAAAAAAATGTGAAATTTCTCATTTGGCTCCGCCCCTTTGCCTTCGAAAAATGGGCTTGACATGTGTCCCAATGTGGGTCCCAGTGGAACCAAGCTTCCTTTTTACACTTTAACCCCTTTTTGCACAAAAAGAATTTTTTCAAAACTTCCCCCAGAATTCTACACTTCCGCCGTTGACTTTTCAAAGAAAATTTTGAATATTCTCTGTCGAGTTTGCAGGTCATTTTAATGACTTTAATATTTTTGACAATAAGAGACAAAAAATCCAAGTTGCCTCTGATGGCCCACCTCCCCACCTTTTGACTTTTCAAACTACCATGTGTCTCAATGGCACATCTTGAGATGGTCCCCAAAATTAGAGACCTTAAATAAGCGTGAGCTCAACACATGTTTGAGTCCGGTAAAATCTGTTAAAAAGTTGAAGGTTCAGCAGAAGGCACCATGTGTCTAGGGTCCAAGGCAATCTCTTTTAGTTGTAAAAAAATTTTGAGCAAAGGGCTAAGTGAGCGGAAGCCTCCAAGTATCCTCCTGGTGCTTCTTCAAAATAAAACTCAGGGGCCAGTCCCCAAACATGCATGGTCCCTCCACGTGTCCCAAGCCCTTTAGAATGTTGCTTAAAAATTCTAAGGGAAGGTCCATCAAAAGCCTCCACTAGTCCTCATGGCACAACTTCAAGATGGTGCCCAAGAGCAGAGACCCGGAATGAGTGTAGGTTGAACACGTGTCCATGGCCCACCAAAACTATATCAGCTACATGAAAAATTTGTCTAAGTCTAGGAAAAATAGTGGAATCCTCCACCTGCCCCCCCCCCCCAGACATAACTCCAAAGCCAAACCAAAAGGTTAATTTTCAAACGAGCGTCGTTCCTCCATATGGACAAGTTTTGGGTTGAAGTGAGCCATAGAGTTTTTTGAGTGCCCCACAAAGCCACATCCAACCAAAGAGGGCAACATTTCCATAAATGCAGAGATGAAAATTTGACGGGGAAAACTCACCTGTCAAACCATAAAAATGTAGGAAAACCACCATTTGAGCCTGGAGATGAATTTTTCTTCAAGGATAGAGAATTTGGAAATGTTATAAGGTTCAAACATGATCCTCTGAGCTACATCCATTCACATTTCTTTAGGTATTTGGGAAAAAAATGATAGGGACAACAACACATGACTATGGAAAATAGAAGGAAAGGAACAACCAGACTTTTACGCCCAATTTATAGACTCCTTCAGATGGATAGAGAAATAAAAAACCAATTCTAGATCTGTAAGTGATCCTCAACCTAGGAAGAGACTGATCACAGCAACCAAATGGAGGAAAAAGTCTTTCAAGCACCAACACATGGAGATAAAAAATGTGACAGAGGCCGCAAACTAACATATTTCAATGAAAAATGGGGCAAGACTAATTTGAGCACCAACATCGGCTCCGACTCAAGGATGGGCACTCCTTGTGAGTGCCCCAAGAACTAAATAATAGAACAAGTGCCAAAAATATCCATTGGGCAAAGGAGACAGCTTGTAGAGAAAAAAACTAGAACCATCCCCTAAAAACAAACCAAAAACTACCAAAACAAAGTCAACAAGGACCAAAACGAGCAAAAACACAAAAGACAAAAAGCAACCAACAAACTATACACTATACAAATAATGCTCACCTTGATTCTAGGGAATCAATCAAGGAAATGTTTCAAATGCCTACCATTAACAGGAAATTCAAGCAATTCCCCATCTAAGTCTTTCAAGAAGAAGGTATGTTCACCAATTTACACGTCAATGGAGTAAGTGCCCATCCATAATGCATCAAATTTACCATGTTTTCCCTTATCTTCATGCCTGTTATCCCATAACAACACAATATCTCAAACGTTCAAATATCTTGGAGTGACCTTCTTGTCAAATAAGTTCTTCAATTTTTCTCTGAACTTTACATTCCATTAGTGGGATGCCCTCCTTTCTTCATCAAGTTCAACAATCTTGTTAATGGGAGCATCATATGGACTAACTTCTTGATCTTCCTGTTGTTGAAGGAAGTGATATGAGGATAATTGCATATGCAGGGGAAACAAAGCTTGAGTTCCATACACCAATTCAAATGGAATTTTTCCAGTAGCTCTTTTAACAATAATTCAATTAGCCCAAATAACAAACTTCAACTTCTCACCCCATTTCCTTTTGTTTAGCTCCAAGGTTTTTCTAATAATCTTCAGCAAGTTTTTATTACTAGACTCAGCTTGTCCATTTCCTTAGGGATTGTAGTTAGAAACATATTTCAAATTGATCCCATACTCTTTTCACATTGCCACCAAAGTTTTAGCTCTGAAGCTCATGGCATTGTCAGCAACAATTTTAACTGGCACTCCAAATCTGCAGATGATATGGTTCAGCATGAAGTCCATGACAATTTGGTGTGTTGCTCTCTTGGTGGGGATTTCCTCCACCCACTTAGTGAAGTAACCAGTGGCTACAAGAATCCACTTATGGCCAGCACTTGAAGGGTCTGAAATCTCACAAATGAAATCCATTCCCCATTGCTTGAGCGGGGATTCAATTGATATAGGTTGCAAAGGAAGGGCGCCCGAAGCTTTCAGTCTTCCAAAAAAACTTTGGTAACTCTCACATCTTCTAACTAACAAATTTGTATCCTTGAAGAGAGTTGGCCACCAATAACCAGCCCTCAAGATCTTGTGTGCTGTGACTCTTCTAGAAAAATGCCCCCCACAAACTCCTCCATGGAGATCAGAAATTATCTTGGGGGCTTCATCTTCAGTAATGCACCTTAAGAGAACTCCCTCAGGGTTCTTCCAAGCTAACCCAAAATAAGTAATGACATATTTCTGGGAAGCTAACTTAAGAGACTCTTTTCTAATTTTTACTTAAATACTCAGGGTAGTATAGATGTCTAAGATAAAAAATTATATCTTTGTACCATTCATAACTCATCAACTTTTCAAGGACATCCACCCTTCCTTCTTCTACTTCATTCACCTCAATAGTTTGCAAGTTGCTCTCAGCCATAAGCTTAGCTAAGCCCAAACCTCTTACCAACTTTGTGGTTTGGATATCCATGTTATATTCCTACAACTTGTTCACCCATCTACATCATTTTCTTGAGACCTCCATCTTTGATAAGATGTCTTTCACCATGGTGTGGGGAACATAAGCAAACAAATTTAGAGCTCAAAATGTAAGGTCTGAAAAACGTTTGTTTCTTTTACCAAGGCAAATGCTTTCTTCTCCATAATGGTGTACTTCAACGCAGCCCCTTGCAATGCCTTACTGAAAAAGGAAATTGGCCTCTCAGCCCCTTCATCATCCTTCTACAACAAGACAAATGCAATAGTGTTCTTTGAAGAAAAAGAAAACATTTGAAAAGGATTAGATTATAATTTGGAGCTGCTAAAATAGGGGCATGCTTTAATGCTTCTTTGATCCCATTGAAATCTTGAATGGAAGCCTCTTCCCATTTGATAACTTGGTCCTTCTTTAGCATGCAAGTAATTGGAATGGTCAACTCAGAAAAGTTTGATATGAATCTTCTGATAAAGTTTATTTTCCCAAAGAAGGACTAAATTCCCTTCTTGGTTCTTAGAATTGGGACCTTGTTGATGGCCTCTACCCTTTCAAGATCAATCATTACCCCCTCTTTTGATACAATGTTCCCAAGCAACTTTTCCTTCTACACTCTGAAATGGAACTTCTTTGGATTGAGTGAAATGTCATACTCTCTACACCTTATCAACATTTTTTCCAAGTGCTGCAAGTGATCACTTCTCTTTCTGGAAAACACAATCACATCATCTTGGTAAACAACAATAAAATCATAAATGTAACCAGCAAAAGCAACATCCATTGCTCTTTGAAAGGTTGCTCCAGTATTCATCAAACCAAAGGGCATTCTAACATAGACATAAGTTCCCCAAGGAGTGGTAAAGGTTGTCTTAATTCTTTCTTATTCCTTCACAACAACTTGATTATAGCTAGAGAAACCATCTAAGGTAGAAAGCAGCTCAGAACCAGTCACTAATTGCAGCATGTTTTCCATGTTTGGTAAAGGATAATTATCCTTCATTGATGCTCTGTTCAAATTTCTAAAATCCACGCACAACCTGATATCACCATTCTTTTTTCTAACTGGCACTAAGTTTGCAACCCAAGAAGAATACCTTGTGGGCTGAATAATCCCTCCATCCCTCAGTTTCTTCAGTTCTTCTTGCATTTTAAGAGATAAGAGTGGATTGATCGGCCTTTGTTTCTTCCTGAATGGATTTGCATTAGATTCCAAAGGAATTTCATGTTGAAACATAGATCCTATCTGTATGCTTTCAGTTCAGAATAAGACCAAGCTAGGAAATCTTGATATTTTTTCAGCAATTGAATATAGGACTGCTTCTCTTCCTTTTTGAGATTGCTTCCTAGCCATATTTTCCTTGGTTTCTCCTTTGTACCAAGGTCATTCTCCTCAACATCCCTTGAGGCTGCTATATGTCTGTTAATAATGCAATCAACATTATCAAAGTTTGATTCAAGAGCAACCAGCCCTCTAGGAATGGTATTAGTTTTCAGTTGGATGATGCCTTTACCAAACAAGGTTTCTTTACCCTCTGCTACACACACCATTGGCTCCCAATCAATACATTGATCAGACAAACTCCCCTTTGTTCTGCAGAAATCTTCTGACTTGAGCATCATCATTAAAACATTTCCAATGTTTAATGTTGTCAGGGACAGATGGACTTGTTAACACTATCAACATCATATTCACAATATGGGGACATTGCACAATTATCAAACCAAGATCCCAGTACTGTAATTTTTTCTGCCATAATCATTGAACTTACTATCATGATGCACAATGTTAAATGAATCAAACATCTCAATAAGATCTCTAAAGTATATTCTTGTATTGTTTCATTCGCTAATTTTTAGTAGCATAAAGTTTTCTAACTTGATTGACAATTAAATTTGAATCTCCTTTGACAATGATGCCCTTAACACCATATTTCCAAGAAATTCTCAAATCTAATAATAGTGCCTCATATTCAGCAATGTTGTTAGTGCACTCAAAGTTTATTTTGAAAGAAAGAACAAACTCTTCCTAGCCTGGAGAGATCAAAACAACATCAACACCATTTCCAAACTTGGAAAAAACTTCATCAAACAACAAAGTCCAAGGAGAGCCTTCCTGTTCAAGACACTTGCACTCCTCAATTTTGTGCTCTTTCCCACTAGCAAATCCAACGAAGTTATCAACATCAACACTTATGTCACAACACTTCATAAGATGTATTTTTGGGATGTTCAATGAGGTGCAACATCTTCTTTTCTCCATACAACGTGACAAGGATGCCCTTAATTGGGATGGCATAGGACATATCCATTTGAACACTCCCTGCAACACTTGCAACCCATTTTCTAGAAAACAACATACACCACTTGGCTGGGCAATGAACAATAACAACATGAAGTTTTAGGTTCTTACCCAAATAATCTGCAAGTTATACCACCAAACCTTTCACACATCCCACCACCGGAACTTCTTTGGAATCCATGATAGTCTGCTTACCATATGTTTCCATTTCTTTGATATCTAGTTCATTCATGACTTACAAGGGCATAACATTTCGTGATGCTCCCAAATCAAACATACATTTGTGTAGCAATCTGTCCTTAATGATTAGAGTAGTGAAGAATGGATGTAAATTTAGCTGAGAATCCACACAAGGATGTCCCCAAATAAACCTCAGGTGGTTCACCTAGTATCTTCTAATGCTGGTGGTGTTTCTAGCTCTTCAGTGATTGGAGGAGTCTCCACAATGTTTACATTTCTGCCTAGGGTAATCTTCTCCTCTTTCAGCCACTAAATGCTCAAAGGACCTTTTCTTGTGCTTAGGAATCCTAAGTAACTCAAAAATTGGAACAAAAATCTTGATCTGACTCAATACTTAGGCAATATGATAAGGAACATACTTTGGCAAGGCAGCCTTGGAAGGGAGATTAACAAACTCATCAGATGTCACGATGGTTTTTGATAGTTTGGGCATGAGGAGAAGTATGAATTTTTTTTTGGGACAATAAGGCCTTTGGAAAATGCATCTTTCTTAGGAGTATTCTTTAGGAATATTTGAAATCCATGGAGCTTTTAGGCTTGTCCTGAGGCCTTGCACCTTTGACAAATTTACTTCTTATGTTATATTTCTTTTCTTGGGCAACAACAACGTTCATCAATAACTGCCTATCCTCCTCAGATGGGATTCATCCATTATACTTCTTTATCTTTAAAGATCTTAAATATTCAAATTCATTATTAGATATTTCAAAATCTTGTATAGTATCTATTTCTATAGTATAAGAGGAAGGGAGAAGAGGTAGCCCTGGTGGATACAATCCTAAAAAACTTGTCAACTAGTTCGAAGCACTTATCACTTCAGTTGAATATTTCTCCTTGTTATGAGCTCGTGGAGAAACCCATCATGCAAACATCATCATCATTATCATCATCAAATTATTCTTCTACTTGCTGATCTACTTCACATGGAGCATGGTGGCATGAAACATCTATCACACCAATCAATTACATTTGTTTCATCTATTGGTGCTCAAAACTGTCTCACCTCATTTTGCCTTTGAAATCTATCCTTTTACGGAATCTGTCACATTTTATCCCCCTGAGTTGTGCCCTGAAAGGTCTTTGTTTTCCTTTTTCTGCCATAATTAGTCTTTCCTTGGGTCGATGATCACGTAAAGATCTGTAATTTGGGTCTCCTGTTCTTTCCATTTTTTACAGTCGGGATTTGCTGCCCTTAGTCATTTTTTCCCTAAATACTTGAAAAAAATGAATGGATGTAGCTCTGAAGAACGTATTTGAGCCTTGTAACATCTCTGAATTCTCTTTCCTTAGAGAAAATTTCATCCCCAAAATCGAATGATTATTTATCTGTGTTTTATGGTTTAACAGGCATTTTTCCCAGTCAAATTTACATCCTTACATCATCAGGAAACATGGCCTCTTTTGGTTGGATGCGGCTTAGCTAGGTACTTCAAAAATATTATAAATTACCTCAACATAGAAATTTGTCCACATGCAGGAACAACACTCATTTGAAGATTTACTTTTTGGTTTGGCCTTGGAGTAGTGCCAAGAGGACACGTGGAAGTTTCCACTGCTTTTCCCAGACTTAGACAAATTTTTTATGCAGCTAATATAGTTTTGGTGGGACAGGGACATGTGTGAGCCCGCGCTCTTTCAAAGTATCAAATTTTGGGAACCATCTCAAGATGTGCCATTATGATGCATGGCATTTTGAAAAGTCAGAAGGGGTAGGGAAGCAAACCATCGGGGGCAACTTATAATTTTTTCCTTTTTTTCTCAAAAGGGTTAAAATACCAAAAATGGTCCACAAGCCTGATAGAGGAAAAGTCAACGCTTGCTCCACTCAATGGCGGAGCTGCGGAGAAAACTTGGAAAATTTTCCCTTTTCTAAAAATGAGGTGAAATAGCTTAATTTATCAATGGTTCCTTTAGGACCCACCTTAGGGACACATGTCAACATGTCAGGCTCATTTCTCAAGGGTAGAGGTGCGGAAAAAAATGTGGAATTTTTCTATTTATTCAAAATTTTGTAAAAGTTCAGAGGAAACGCCCGGGCTTGTTTTTTAAATTGAATCTTCCATGTGGACGACCCAAATTCAAAGTAAAGATCAATGGTAATTGAGAGTTTGAATATGATTTTCCCCCCATTTTACTGAAACACACATGTAAGTGTGAGTCTTCATGATTTCTTAGTATTTCCTACACGCCAAATAGAGGGGAGAGTTAATGTTGATATCTAAGTTTGGTGGGGAAAATATGGAGACGTCTTTCACCATTAAAATGGTCTGACTCTCAGGCTCAATATGATTTTTTTTTTTTCCTTCTCCTGAGCACGCAAGGAACCTGATTTGAAAGATTAGGGGTGGAAGTGGAAGTGGTTAGCGAGTTGAAGAAAGAGTGATCTACCAAAATGAGGAGTTGAATGTGGGAGATATTCGAAGAGATTTTCCCCCTAAGCACCTGACAAATTTTTACAGATCTGATTCTAAAAATTACAATTGTGATCATGGTGAGCACTGGTAGCACTCAATGTCAGGATTTTGGGGGGGAAAAGGGGCTCTGTTGTAAATGTTATAAATGACACAAATTTTTCATGTAAATGATTGGAGTGTTAGAGGTCGAAGAAAATTCCCAAGAGGAAAATTTGACAAAGCATGTCTTTTGAGAGAAGTCGTCTGAGGAGCTTGTATATCTCTTTTGTATTAAGTTTGATCATGTCAAGGTGGTTTCAAGTGTACAACCATTGACTAGCTCTGAGATTGTTCTAGAAAATTTCCCTTGCTGATAAATTTAATCAAACTCGATTTATTCTATGTTGATCTTGAGCAAAATGTGTTTGTTTCATTTCTGAATGTCTACAAATAGTTTTCTCATTCTTATTGCAATCTTGTATCAAAATCTATCTTAATCACACAAGTCTCGATCCTTGTGATAGTTTAGTGGCATCTGCAATCTCATTTCTCAAAAGAGCTTTCATTTGGGAGTGAAATAAATGATTTAAAATCACTTTTCTTTCATTTGTTGACAGAGATTGTTTGTAAGCCTCTGGGTGTACCTCAGGCGTGATTGGTCTTAGATTTTGATGTTTTATTGGGTCTTCTAACTTGATCCTTCGTGTTAAAATCTCATAGATTGTGTGAAAAAGTGCTAATCTGGGCCTCCATTGAAGTACATATTCTGGTTAAAGGAACATTTTAGCTATTCTGAAGCATTCTGTTATCTAGACTTTTCATTTTGTAAGAGTTCTCAAAGATTTAGCAAATCAAGTTTATTCTGCCTCACCTCCCACCAAAACTTATTTAAAAACAACTAATCCTACCCATACTATGCATGTTTTTCATGTGTGTATACAAATGCATAAATTTGATTACCAAAACATACAGAAACAATCAGAATTCCAAATGTCTTTAGTTGCCTGAACCTTGCCTAAAGAATATCTCCACTATATAGAGTGACAACTCGTGAGAGTAATATTTTGTTACATTGATCATATTTTATTCAAGGTATCCTTAACAACTTCATTAGGAAGGATATCTCCATCTCCTCCATAAACAATAGGCTATAAAAAGGTTCTCTTACCTTGATTGAAAGGCACAACTTAAAATAGTGAGGATAGATCAAATCCTCTTGAGGGTACTATCCATTTCTCCACATTTTAGTGATAGAGGGCCAATTAGATCTCATCCCCGGCTACAAAATGACTCACCATTATCTATCTATCTCTAATCTTCCTTCCAAAACTTGTGATGGTGCTCAGAATTTGAGGGAGAATCAATTTGGGTACCAACATCTTCATCAACAACAACTCTGGCAGCCAAATGATCACGCACCATTCTATTTTCCCTAGCCTGGGGCTATTTATATCTAAATCCAATAGGTCCCTTGCCTCTATCATCAGATCTCTACTCATTTCTAGGATGATTTACAAATATGTCTTTGCCTTATTGCTTGTGCTAACCTTGTGAACTCTACCCAATTCCTTTCTCTTCCCGAGCTAATTTGTATGAGATTTCTTTGACAACCCTTGCTAAAGTTTTCACAAATTCCTCCAAATTAAAAGCCTTACTTGCTTGAGGTTTTTCCTGGTTAACCAGTTTCACACCCTCCCTCTTAGGAGTTTTTTCCAATTACTTTAATGTTTTTCTCAATTTGCAGAGCCATGGTGAAGGCCTACCTCAAATTGGTAGGATTTTTGTCCCTCAAATAGTAAGTTATCAAATACATCTAAATACTTTATCAGACATGATTCATCACATGTCCTCAAATTAATAGGAAATATCCTCAAGGTCTTGTTAAATCTTTTGTTGAAATCATGCACTGATTCATTAGGATTCTTCTTGATATTTTCAAACTCTAATAAAAGAAACCTAGGATCTATTTTATCATCATATTGCAATCTAAATGCATTACTCATTTCCATCCAAGAGTCAATGGAATTATCTAGCAAATATTTATACAAGTCCCTTACATCTTCTTCCAAGTATGGATAAATAATTTGATATATACATATTCAAATTCAATCTCAAATTCTTCCATCATGTTGATAAAAGCTTTAAATGTTGATTACCAGTTATAGCATTATTTCCATGTAACTTTGGTAGTCTATTTCTTACATCTTGGGGACCTGCATTTGGATAACCAACCATCCCTCTAAAATTTATAGCACTGAAGGTATTTACAACAAATGAAGGTTTGGGTAGCAGATGGGCCATGTTGTTTTTAGGAGGCGACCTTGGAGGAGAATCAAACTGATAAGGGACAAGGGGTCTTTGAAACATAGGAGTATAAATTTCAAAATGGATATCCCCTAAAGGATTTATTTTTTGGAAAACACAGGGGAAGAATGAGAAGAAAAATTTTCAAATTCAAATGAAGGCCCCTCTCCAGATGGAGAATTCAATTCCACAAAAATACAACTTGATTTAGAAGCACTTAAATGGCAATCTTCAATGATAGGTTGATCACTTTCATCAATGGAGATCTCTTTTCTTGACTATTGATCTCCAACAACTCTCTAGGATCTTCTTCCTTCTAAATTTATTTTTCCTAGCTCTGGAAATAATGTCCTAGTAGGATCCTTAGCGAAGAAAGATATTATTCCTTCCAGCTTTGCAAATATTAGTAACAAATCTCAATTGACAGAGGTTAAGACATTGGTATTTATCAAAAATTAGATCAACATGGAGTCACCACTAAGGATTTCCACCTTAGTTATGCAAATGCACTAAAAGATATGATCTTTCAAATGTCTGTCAACACTAGAAACTGGAAATAGAATGATCTAACCTTCCTTTACCCTAATTTATCAATTAAACTTAGTGCAATAACTATAGAAACTTGAAAAATTGCACACAACACTTGTAACTTTGAACACTTCTTACAAGCCTGAACACAGGATGATGTTGAAACAAATTTACTAGCACTTAGAGCATATAAGAAATGTTTACCAGGGTCTGAATATGAACTACAATCACAATGTCCCCGGAAACGGTGCCAAAATGGTGTTGGTACCCAAATTGATTCTCCCTCAGAAGTTGAGTAGCATCACAGATTTAATAGGAAGCCTAGAGATAAGCAGATCATGTTGTGTGTCATTTTGTAGCCGGGGAAACAATGCATCTTGCTCTTTGTCACTCAGATGTGGAGAAATGGATAGCTTCCTCAAGAGGATTTGATCTATCCTCACTACTTTATGGTTGTGCCTTTCAATCAGGGTGAGAGGACCCTTTTGTAGCCTGTTGTTTTTGGAGGAGATGGAGATGTCCTTCCTTGTAAAGTTATTAAGAAGACCTTGAAGAAAATATGATCAATACAACAAAAACCTAAGTCTCGCGAGTTGTCACCATAGATAATGGAGATATTTTCTAAGAAGGCTTTAGGCTACTAAAGACAATGAAAACCTAATTGCTTCTGCATGTTTTAGTAATAGATATTATACATTTGTACACACATAGGACAAACAGGGGTATTATGGGTAAGATTGGTTGTTTTTAAATGAATTTTTGGTGGGAGGTGAGGCAGAATGAACTTGTTTCACAAGATCTTTGAGAGATTTTACAAAAAAATGGAAGGCTTAATCAACAGAAGGCTTCATAACAACTAAAATGTTCCGTTAACTAGAAGGTGTGCTTCAATGGAGGCCCAGATCAATAGATTTTGACAAAAACTTTAAGAATCCAAAATGAAGGCTCAAATTGAAAAACTTAATTGAACATATTCAACCTCTGTTTTATCACGCCTAAGATACCCTCAAAGGCTAACAAACAATCTTATCATCATCCTAGGAGTAAAGTGATTTTAAATTTGTTTATTTCAACTACCAAATGAAAGCCCTTCTAATAAATGAAATTGCAAATGCCACCAAACTATCACAAGGATAATATCTTGTGTGATTCACAAAGATTTCAATGTAAGATTGCAATGGGAACAAGAAAAACTATTTGCAGACATTTAGAAATGAAGCGGACACAATTTTTCCCAAAATCGACACAGATTAACACAAATTTGATTAAATTCATCAGTAGGGGAAAGTTTCTAGAACAATCTCAGAGCTTGTCAATGGTTGTACACTTGTAACCACCTTAACATGATCAAATTTAACACAAAATAAATAAACAGGTTTCTCATATGCTTTCTCGAAAGATGGGTTCTATCAAACTTTTCTCTTAGGAATTCACTCACGACCTCCAACACTCCAACCATTTGTATGAAAAATTCATGCAATTTATACTAATTAATCTAAAATAGAGTTTTCCCCCCAAAAGAAAAAACATTCAATGCACCATTCTTGTTAGGATTTTGATCATGATTCCCAAAATTAGATTTGTAAAATAGTTGTCAAGTGTTCAAAGGGAAAATCTCTTTAAATATTTCTAACATTTAATTATTTCATCTAGTAAATCACTCTTCATCTCACACGGCAACTACTTCCTCCTCTAATTTTCCAAATCTTGTTTTTTACATGCTAAGGAAAGAAAGATTAGAAAATCATATCAAATTTCATAATCAGATCACATCGTAATGGTAAAAGATGTTTTTAGATCTTCCCCACCAAATCAAGATATCAAATTAATTCTTCTCTTTGTTTGGCATGTAGGAGACATTAAGAAATCATAAAAACTCACATCTCTTGGAGCTTTAGAGAAAAATGGTGAAAAATCAGATACAAATGCATAGTTGTTGTCAATTTCTCTTTTGAATTTAGACCATCCACATGGGAGATTCGAGTTAAAATGGGCCTGGGCCTTCCTTTTTACCTTTTACAAGTTTTGGGAGAAATGCAAAATTTCTCATTTTGCTATACCCCTCTGCCTTTGAAAAACATTCTTGACACGTGTCCCAATGTGGTTCCTAGCGGAACCGTGCTTCTTTTTTACCCTTTAACCACTTTATTCACAAAAGGAAATTTTTCTAAATTTCCCTCAAAAATTTTGCACCTCCTCCATTGACTTTTCAAAAAAAAATTTGACTATTCTCTATCAGGCTTGTGGGTCATTTTGATGACTTTAATCTTTTTGACAATAAGAGGCAAAAAAATCCAAGTTGCCTCCGATGGCCCACCTCCCCTCCTTTTGACTTTTCAAACTGCCACATGTCTCAATGGCACATCTTGAGATGGTCCCTAAAAGTAGAGACCCCAAACAAGTGCGGGCTCAACACGTGTCCCAGTCTGGAAGAATCTGTTAAAAATTTGAAGGTTCAGCGGAATTCACCATGTTTCTAGGGTCCAAGGTAGTCTCCTTTGGTTGTTGAAAAGTCCAAGAAAAGGGCAGAGTGATCAGAAACCTCCAAGTATCCTCCTAGTGCTTCTTTAAAAAAAAACTCAGAAGCCAATGCCCAAACATGCATGGTCCCTCATGTGTCTCAGGCCCTTTAGAAAGTTGCTTAAAAATTCTAAAGGAAGGTCCGGTAGAATCCTCCATGTGTCCTCATGGCACAACTTCAAGATGGTGCCGAAGAGCAGAGACCCTGAATGAGCATGGGTTCACCACGTGTCCATGGCCTGCCCAAAACTATACCGGCTGCATGAAAAATTTGTTTAAGTCTGGGAAAAGTAGCAAAATCCTCCACTTGTCCCATTGGCACAACTCCAAAGCCAAACCAAAAGGTGAATTTTTAAATGAGCATTGTTCCTCCACGTGGACAAGTTTTGGGTTAAAGCGATCCATAGATTTTTTTAATGCCCAACCGAGCCGCATCCAACCAAATAGGGCCACATTTCCACAGATGCAGAGATGAAAATTGGACGGGGAAAACTCACTCGTCGAACCATAAAAATACAGGAAAACCACCATTTGAGCCCAGAGATGAATTTTTCAAGGATAGAGAATTTGGAAATGTTTATAAGGTTCAAACATGATCCTCCAAGCTACATCCATTTACATTTCTTTAGGTATTTGGGAAAAAATGACAAGGAAAACAACGCACGACTGTAGAAAATGGAAGGAAAGGAACAACTCGAGTTTTACACCAATTTACAGACTCCTTCAGATGGATAGAGAAACAAAAAATCAATTCTGGATCTTTAAGTGATCCTCGACCCAGGAAGGGACTGATCACGGCAACCAAATCGAGGACAGCTTCTTTTAAGCACTAACACGGGGAGATAAAAAACATGACAGAGGCCGTAAACTGAGGGATTTCAATGAAAAACAAGGTGAGACTAATTTGAGAACTAACAAGGCCTACCAGGGGGGAGGTGTCGATAAGGTTCTATTTGGTGGAGATGGTGACCTTTGAGCTCCCCTTCTCCCTCTGTCTGGGGACAAGTGCAAATAGATGAATAATCCTTCTTCTCTAGTTCTTGATCTGTTCTTAATCCTTCTCATGAATCTACCGAGCCTGGGCTACTGAAACCAGTGGACTCTACCTCTTTTGGAGTTTCTAGATGTGTAATTTCAGAGCTTATTAAAAGTTGAGACCTTACAAAAAGTGCACATCAATCTTGTTGCAATAAACATGGAGATCTCTTGGTCCCACTAGTGTGCCAAAACTGTTAGTGCAAAATCATACCACCCATGAATGTCTGCAACTCAGTGGGTTGTTACTTTCAATGTGATTGCATAACATGGAGCATCTCTCAAAGCGTGCAACTTTGAAATCGAGAGAGCTCTCCGAATGAAGGTCGGTTCCTATTCGTCTATTCAGGTGCACACACAAAATTTTTGTAGAGGATCTATTCATAAACCTATTCTTCTAACTTGTCAAGGAGACAGGGTTAAGAAGATGCAAGAAATTAAAGCTAAACTAACAGAGGTGATGCACCAAAATGAATACTGAACACCATCTTTGCTATCAAACATAGACCATTAAAATGTGGTACAACCACTATGTACCGATAACCAATATTGTAATGAAAAATCAAATAAATGCAATGAACATAAGAGAGGGTTGAAATTATCCACATACATGTATTATTTCTTCACAAACTGATACAGACCATTACAATGGCCAAAAGGAAAAAACTTGCATTATAGTCTTAATAGAAGGTTCATACTCCACGAATTCGTCTACAGAAAAGAGAAGAAGGGAGGGCACAAAACCAAAATTTCCAACCCTTTACAATGAGCCAAGCTCTTACCTTTACATATGTAGTGAAGAGAGGAGAAGAAAAGAGGCGGGAAACCTGGTTTGGAACTTAGCTACCAGTCATCAATGCCCCTATAAATCTACCCACAATCTATCAAGTCGGGCACTCTATGTCTGTTTCGTGTGTTAAAGAAGGAAAAATGGTGGATCAAATCAAGTCAGATCTGGTTGTTCAAGTAATTAGATCATATATTAATGGAATGAAGACATTTTTCTATTTTTTTTTACCCACCTTACCTTTTCAAAATTAAGGTTTCAACCCTTCATGGCATAGAGGAGGTCGAGATCTTTCCAACGGTGCCAAATTTGTTGAATTTTGAGAACTCGATCAAAATTTATGTTAATTTGAATATTTAAATCGGATCCGTACAAAAATGGCGGCAAACTAGTTTTGCAAAACAGGTTCACGGGCCCGAAATTAAATTTGCACATTTTGCACAAAAATTATAAAAATACAAAAAATTCCCCGTAAGCCCGTAGTT
Source organism: Taxus chinensis (assembly GCA_019776745.2). Taxonomy (NCBI): domain Eukaryota; kingdom Viridiplantae; phylum Streptophyta; class Pinopsida; order Cupressales; family Taxaceae; genus Taxus; species Taxus chinensis. Next base: position 51,855,529 of record CM034156.1, read on the forward strand.
AAATTTTTCCAAAAGAACATCTTCGAGCCCTCTAGTCCGCACTTTCCATTTGGGAAAAAAAATTCCCCTAGGCCTGCCTTCCCGCATGTAATTTAGGTCTGACACGTAGCTTTTATGGGATTTGGAAAAGGTACGGCTTACTTTTAAACTTCTAGCCTTTTTGAAACAAAATCCAAATGGTTCAAACTGCCTTCGGAGACCCACCTTCCCACTGACTTGAAACATGGCCATGTGTAGAGCTAGCGCGCGTTTGGGGATTGCTTTTGGATTTTTCTTTTGAAATTGTGCCAAAGAGACAAGTGACTCATTCTGTGGCTTTTCTCTATTTCTCTGTGTTTTTGCTAAGTCCTTTTTATTTGGCAAGGTCATATGTCTGACCCGAGACATGCGGAGGGCTAGCATGCATTTGGGACCTGCTCCTAGATTTTACCTTTTGAATTTGCACAGAGATGACACATGGAAGCCTCCACCGTCCCTTCCATACTTATTTAATTCAAGCAGCCGAATCTATCCCCCTTTTTGACTCTCAGACACATGGAAGCTCCGAGCATGTTTGAGACTGGCCCTTGGGCCGCCCCTTTTGAAATTATGCTGTTGAGGCACGTGGCACCCTCCGCTGACTCTCCCCCCATCTTGAATTTTCAACTTTCGAATCTATCCCTTTTCAAACCTGGGACACGTGGAAGGCCAATGCTAGTTTGGGAGACCCACTTTTAGATTTACCTTTGAATATGTGCCAAGTTGACATGTGACGCCTTTCCCGAGTCTACAATACTTAGCCAATTTGGACTGATGCCTTTCTCGAACCCTAGACACGTGGAAGCCTTGCACTCATTTGAGTCTCTACTTTGGGTTGCATCTTTGAATTTGTACTGATGAGACACATGGAGACTTGTGCCAGTTCTTTATACTTAGTCAATTAAACAGCCAGATCTGTCCCCTTTTTTCGGGACCTGGGACATGTGGAGGCTTGGTTCTTGTTTGAGTCTCCTCCGTTGGCTTTGATCCTTGAAGGTGCGTTGTTGAGACCCTTGGCTCCTTCCACTGACACTCTTATATACTTAACCGATTTGGGCCCACTTCCATTTGACTTTTGTTGGACGCTGACCACGTGGAGAGCTAGTGCTAGTTTGAGTCTCCACATTGGACTCTCACTTTTGAAATTGTGTCGATTGGACATGTGGTTCCTTCAACTCGTTTGAACTTTTTAACGGCCAAATCTGTCCCTTTTTGGGCCTGGGACATGGAATCTCCGCATATGTTTTAGTTATCCATTTTTATGTCCTCTTTTGGATTTGTGCCAAGCTGACATGTGGTGCCTTCCGCGAGTCTTGTGTTCGGTGTTCGGCCCCAAGTCTACTTGTATGTGGATAATTCTGAAAAACTTCGAGCCTTTCCCCAATTTCCTCTTATGACCCTCTAGTTTCTTTGATGTTGTTTTCCCCCTTCACCAACTTTTCTCCTCCATTTTCGAGTCTACCTGAAACCAGACTGTTGTATTTAAAATGCGGGCTCGTACAACGGACCTGACCCTTATATTTCTTTTTGTTCAGGGTCGGGTTTGATCAATTTTTTCATGAGAAAAATTGGGATAACATGGGTTTCATGTGGTTTTTCCATTGGAGTCTTAGAATAGTGCATGATTTATTGTCAAGGATAGTAAAAAGTTGAAGATATATCATGGCACCCATACCCTGCAACTCTCCTGCCCCCATGTCCACTTTCCACCTAACGCACTCTTTATTTTATTATTATTATTTTGGTTTTTTTTTTCTATGTCATGCACTACATTAGTCATCGGATAGATGATAAAAATTGGCACTTACTTGAGTGGGTGGAATACTAAGATGGAGATACATAGTGTATAGGTATTCTTGGAGAACATTTTTGCAATGTGGGTGCATTTAAAGAAAGTCATGCAAGGATATTACGCTGAAGTAACAAATAAGAGTTGGTGTAGGTGGAAATAGGAAAAAATGAGGATTCAACTATTTTATCATGAGTGGGGATCATCTGGGTTCACCAATATTTAATTTAATTTAATTTCAATTAAATTAAATCTAAGTATTTTAGATTATTGATGTATAACCGATAAAATATAGAAATGACACAAGCAAGCTAAGATGTAAATATAAAACCCTAAGCAGGAGATAAAGAAAAGATGACTTAGCTAATAATTGTGCAATCTAGAATCGATCTGAGAAGGGAGAAGTGATGAACAGGATGCAAGTAGTGTCATTATTGATCTCTGTAAATTTTTCAACTCATAAACAATAAAGAACAAGGTTTCTCGCGGTAGGACAGGGGTTCTTGAGCATTGATGACCAAATTTGGGTGCCCATGAGCACATAATAGCTCTAGATATGCTTTTTTTGTGTATAGGTGTCACAATTATTCTTTGTTGATCTCATGTTGTTCACACTATGATCACCAAGAGTACTTCTAACCTATAAATGAGATTTTCACCTACACAAGCCCACAAACCATATCAAACCTAAAAAGGAAAAGACAAAATGGGGAGTCAGACTGACCCCAAAATTCACCGTGAGAGTAAACTTATGACCAAACTCTTCTCTACATATCATACTCTATGTAGTTCTTCTGAGTGTGTGTATAAATTGTGCCCTAGGATGTCTTTGTACAAGATGCACTAGATAGCAGGTTAGATTTTCTCTAAGATGCAAATGTGTGGATGGAATAAAATAAACTTCCCCTTCCTATGTTATATATGCATAATATGTAATCCATTTTCAATTTAATTAATGTTAGATGGATGCTTTGGAATGTTTTAGATGCCTTTTGAATTCAAGTGTAGGTGATGATAATAGTGCTTAGTGCTTGGTACCTTATTTTGTAAACATAACTATGTATTTATACGATTCCATTGTTTTAATTTCATAATTTACAAGTGGAAGGCTAGCCTATAAGAGAAAAATATGCCCAAAAGAGAAAAGAGTCCCAAAAATAATGAGTAAGGTAAGAAAGATTCACAGGAGCCCAAAGGGGAAAGGAGCTCATGAGTGCTATTCTCATGCATGGGCACTAGTGTCTAAAGCCATGAAAGATAAATAAGTTAAGTTTTCGGCTAGGCTATAGGGTGTGCAAGACCAAAGAGAAAACAAGAAACCCGGAAAAGAGGCCAGCAATAGTTGTCAACCACTATTTTTCCTACTTAGGAATCATGTAAATGCTAGCATGCTTTTAGGACCTAGAAATATACCCAAGTGAGTGATTTTTAGTCTACGCATGGAAGCTAAGGCACAAAGTGTGTGTGGGACTATTGTGTAGAAGTTTGAGGTTGTGTAAAAATTAAAATAATGAGGATGAGTGTAGAGGAAGTATGCAAGGTGGGAGAAAGGGGTGCCTAAAGATGGAGAATGAGCTAAGGAGAGGCTTGAAACATTATGGAAAACTAAGGAGGTTGTGAAAATACTAAGTGTCCAAGAAATATTGTTGAAGTGGTTAGTGGAGAAGGAAAAGAGGAAGTTTTACATATAGATATGGATGGGAGGGTCTAGTTGAGGCACAAGAAAAACAATAAGGATTAAGGTTGTGAGAGGACCGAGGCATATAAGATTTAGATGTCTAAAAAAAACCAATGTGCAATGATCAAGGGTTACACTTGAATAATGTGTTATGTGCAAGACATGAATTAACTGTTAAAATTATTTGAAACTTATAACCAACTAAGCTATGCAAGATAAGCTTTCAAGAACATCCGTGACATGAGGCTTTCATGCACAGATGTCATTGTAACATGGTGTGCCATCAAATATCATTCAAATATCCTATTACTATAGATAAGATCTATAACAAAAGAAGATATAACATGGAAACATGAATCAATTATTACAAAAAAAATTCTAGGGAGTAAGGGTATCAAAAGGCATGTAAAAATTTGACTGGCGAGTGCTAAGAAGTAATGATAGTTATAGAGAGAGAAAAGAGAGTTGAGGGATCATGGAAATAGAGAAATACATATTGGAATACTCAATAAAAACCCACACCCACACACACACAAAAAAAACGAGAGAGAGAGAGAGCTCACATGTAACAGGTAAATAAAGTTTTGTAGTGGAAATCCATATGAAGAAGGTTGTACAATAGAACCTTGTAACCAGGTCATGTATTCCCAAAATCGATTCAATGACTCATTTTAGTGCAAACATGTTGTTTAACCTTAATGGATTGGGTCACGTATACATCCTTCATTAGGAATCATATCTGCATCATTTTTATTGAGAAGGGTTAGTGATGCTCACTTCAAAAATATCGGAACCTCCTTCTTGAATTGTTAAATATCCTTGAAATAATCTTCCATTTTATCCAAAGCTAGGTTAAAGGTGATGAGCACCCTAGGCAATAATTTAGAGTGGATGCCCTTCTCACAATTTTAATTAATAATCTTATCCTATCAAGAAATTAAAAAACTTCTCGCATTTTTCGTATTTAGAAATTTACATCAGGATCATAATATATCATAAATTTAGAGAAATTCCATATAAAAAGGAATAAAAATATCCTATAAAATTATCATTCAAGGATGATAAATGTTCCAAGGATAGAGATGATTAATTTTAGGATTTTCTCAAAATGCAACAAATATAATTTTTTATACAGCGTTGCTTGCAAGTCCGATTTACCAATATCAAGTAGGTGATGGGATTCAAACTTAAACAAAGCCCCATTTTCCCATAAAGCAATAAAAATTCTTATGTAGTTCCTGTGGTTTTGTGAAGAGTTATATTTGAACTAGGCATACTAATTTCTCCATACAAAATAATAGACATTTCCCCCAAAAAAATGAGAAATAGAGAATTAAATACTTATTTCCTTTAATTATACTCACCTTTATTGGCTACACCAGCGACATTACAAGAAATGCACGAACATTTCTGTAGAAAACATTACATTGCTACATAATCTAGAGATACATCTAACAATGGATAACAATAGTAAAAAAATTATATGATCTGAAAAACATGAAATTATTTTATTTTAATTGCAAAAAATATTATATTACTTATCATGTGTATGCATAAAATTTATGTTACTATGCAATAATATAAGTAAATGGGCCAATTAATATTGAATATTTAGATACATTATTTTAATAATAAATTCTAAAATGTAACATGCCTATATTAGAAGAATCTATAGAAAATATGTCGAGAGGTATCATACTTGAGGCTCTTATTTTGAATTTGTGACATAAGGGTAATAGGCACCTCGAGAATTATACTTCTCACCATATTTTACATAGATTCATCTAAGATAGGTATGTTAGTAATATCTTAGCGTAGATTATATATAAGTAAATACTACAAATATTTTACCTTCACATACATCTAAATATGTAAGCTTAGATTCTTAGATTATATATAAGTAAAAACTAACATAAATTGATGCATCTAAAATACATGTAAAATATATTATCATAGAAAGTAAGAACTTAAAAAACTATTTAACTGATACGTGCTAAATATCTTACCATAGATTCTATATACCTAAGAAATAACTTAAATATTTTATCTCATACATATTTTATTTCACTACAATTTTAACTATGCATATAAAAATATTACTTACCCTATATATGTAATTTTTTTACCATATCTTCTATATAAGTAAGAACTATCTTCAATATTTTACCCCATGCATATTTTATTTCACTACTATTTTTATTTATATCTAAAAAATTACATGGGATCAGAGAAAGTAAAAAAATAAAATGTAAAAACTTAAAAGATTATTTAAAGATACATGTAAAATATCTTACCATAGATTCTATATAAGTAAAAACTACTACATATTATATTTCACTATTATTTTAATTATGTATATACAAAAATTACTTACCCGATATAGGTAAATTATCTTACAATATCTTATATATAATAAAAAACTAACTTTTTACCCCATATAGATTTTATTTCACTACAATTTTAATTATATATCTAAAATCAATACACCCCGATACATGTAAAATATCTTACCATATCTTATATAGAAGTAAAAACTAACTTAAATATTTTACCACGTACATGTTTTATTTCAGTTATTTAATATGTCAGCTTTATTTTAATTTTTATGTACATGGTCACACCATGAGAACCAATGCCCCTTTACAACTATAGAATGCCTCTTGGCATGCTAACTTAAGTAGTTTATTCCATACATATTTTATTTCACTACTATTTTAATTATATATCTACAATCATTACACCCCGATACATGTAAAATATTTTACAATATTTTTTTATTTTTTATTGGTAAATGGTTTTTTGGAAAGGACCATACCCCAATACAAAGAGGGTCAAAACCCAAAAACAATAGAGGAGCAAAAAAAGAAAAGTCTAAAAACCTATATGTTCAACAAAGCCCTACAAATACAAACAACACACATTAGGACTGCAGCCAAACAACAACCTGCTAGATGAAGAAAAATATCTCAAAAGCATAAGGCCTACAACCTAGATACAACAATAAAAGCAAAAGACAAGACAAGACTCAAGCCTTGCCTGATGCACCAGATTGGTTTTGTTTATTATGACCTTTCTTCCTTCATTCCACAACTGTCTAGTCCTCATTACCAACTTCCTTTGAGATTAGAAGAACAACTTCAAGGTTCATGATTGGAATGTTTGCCTTGTTGAGTGGTCCAATGATATTTGTTTCGGAAATAACCAGATGGCTAGAAAATTTATGAGATATCCCTACAAAACCTAACAGATTGGGATGTGACTCTTTTTGTGCAAGATCATCTGAGGGATATGAAGAGTCTTCAACTGGGTCATATTGGGGGATAACTGTAAGATGTTTTGGAAACGAATCCTTCCACCAAGTAGGTTGTTCCTTACGTTTGGAATGTGTGCAATCATCCAAGAGATGTCAATTTTGATAACACCTTGGAGATCTTAAGGCTAAACCCTCATATTCAATCATTTGGATCCAATGTTTGTCACCTATCTATAAGTTGTTTTCTGCTGGAAGGCATTGGGAAGTATCAATCTCAACAAGGATCCTGTCTAAGTAGTATGAGCTTGCCCGTAGCTTTATCATCTGCTTTCACAAATGACCCTAAGGTGTCTCCAATAGCAAAAAGACGAGTTTTTTTCCAAAGCTTCAATGGGAGACTAGGTAATCAAATCCAGACCGAGTGGAAATCAATGGAATATTTAAGGGGATCAACGGACGAGTACCATGGCTTGATCATGAGACCCAGGGTTCATTTTAAGAGACCTCCTGGAAATCAGAGGTGGAGAATACCTGGCGAATATCCCCGGAACCGGTTTCACGAGAAGGCAAATTTTTTGGGGGTTTTATATCAAAAATTTCACCTGATTATCAAGCACTGCGACAGAAGGCTGCAGACGCGCGACGGGAGATTTTGCTGTCGCGCGTCAAAAAATGCAGTGACGCGCATCAATAGACCTTAGTGACACGCGTCAATAGACCTATTGACGCGCGTCACTAAGGTCTATTGACGCGCGTCACTGCATTTTTTGACGCGCGACAGCAAAATCTTCCGTCGCGCGTCTGCAGCCTCCGACCTCTGCTTTCTCATCAAAAAATTTCCATGTCGCGCATCAACAAACTCTTTTTCGTGCATCTGCTATGCGTCAATATGTGTTGTAACTCCTTGTCGCACGTCACTAAGGCCTATTGATGCGCGTCACTAAGGCCTGTGACGCGCGTCAACAGGCCTTAGTGACGCGCGTCACTAAGGCCTATTGACGCGCGTCACTAAGGCCTATTGACGCGCGTCACTAAGGCCTATTGACGCGCGTCACAGGCCTTAGTGACGCGCATCAATAGGCCTTAGTGACGCGCGTCAATAGGCCTTAGTGACGCGCGTCACTAAGGCCTGTTGACGTGCGTCACTAAGGCCTATTGACGCGCGTCACTAAGGCCTGTGACGCGCGTCAATAGGCCTTAGTGACGCGCGTCAATAGGCCTTAGTGACGCGCGTCAATAGGCCTATTGACGCGCGACAACAAATATTTTGTCGCGCGTCTGTAACCTCTGCCCTCTTCTTGCTCATCGAAAAAACTCCATGTCGCTCGTCAACAAAATCTTTGTCATGCGTCTACTATGCGTCAATATCTACAGTCTCTCCTTGTCTGCAAACCCTCCTTGTTGCACATCAATAACTTACCCCCTTGTCGCACCTCTATAATACGGGATATATCATATTGTTGAAAAATGTGAAGTAGAAGTGTTCTACCTGGCGAATAATCTAGGTTTATATAAGGGATATTTTTCAAGGGTAGGCGAAGCCGACCCCTAAAAAAAATTAAAGTGTAATTTTTAGGCGAACAGGTCACTGGCCTATGCCAAAAAATTCACCTTTTCAAAATTTTCAAAAATGGAATATTCGCCATATTACGAATATTCGCCACTAAAATTATCCCTGATGAGACCATGTTTACCCCAAACCCAATATTTATCAAATATTAGTTCCCTATCACTAGGGGTTTCAAAAACAACAATAAAATGGCTTTAGTACAAGGGTATAGTTCAATCTTACCCTTAATCACGTTCCTCCAAGTCGGTGAAATCCAGTCACAAAGTTGTGATAGCTTGGTCAATAGTTTTTAAAATCTGCAAATGAGACCAAGTTGTGCCAGATTCTTCTCCTCCTTTAGGACTGTTTGCAGTAGATCCTCTTCTATTTTAAGTACTATTGTTTTCTGGTTTGGTATTAGCAGCTTGTCAGCTAGTCCTGTAATATATAGTTTTTGTTAGAGATAGCTACAGCGAAATATCTAGAGGAACATCCATTCCCAAGTCTCTTGTCCTCACTACCTTTCTTTCCCTGTCTAGACGAAGAGCCCTCCCCTGCATCTGTATCCTTCTGCCTTCCATTACCGAGATTAGTGTAGCCTCCTAGTGTAGGGTTGGGATTCATGGTTTATTTGTCGAAATTACATTTTTTCACATAGAGACTTGGTGCAACACCTCCACTTTTGTCTTGATTACCTGCAAAGGAAAGATCCATCTGGGAAAATTCATTTTCCCCTTTGGATCCCTGTGTAGGAGCCGCTGTGAGAGGATTGAAGGTGGGTGAAGGATCACCGTTTCTTTGCCCTAACCCTGCTTGTCTTCCTTTCTTTGGCCATCACCACCATGTTTAGTGGTTGAAGTACCAGCATTGGTGGTGTGAGTACAGATCGAGCCTACATTCTTCAAACCGCTACCGCTGTAACCTCCATTTGGATGCGCAGGGGAAGAAAAGTTAGATTTGAAATCTTACCATATCTTATATAGAAGTAGAAACTAAATTAATATTTTACCCCATACATATTTTAGTTCGTTTATTTAACATATTATCTTTATTTTAATTTTTATATACACGGTCAAACCATGAAAATTGATGCCCCTCTAAAACTATAAAATGCCTCTAGGCATAATAATTGTCAATAAAAGAAACATTTAGATATAAGTGCTCCTAAATATTAGCAACTTCTTAATTTACCTAAAGTGTAATCACCTTATTTCCTCCCAATTGTGCCATCATGCATGATTAATTATATGTTTTAAAATGCATTATTTAAATTCATTTTGCATTGACATATATAGTTTTCTATTACTATTTGATATTAATCTGTGAATACCAACCTTTCACAAACCATATTTATAGTTATCATATCTTTTATCAATAAATATGATATCTTTTCGTTGCTTCATTGCTATAGCCAATACAGCCACGCATGCTACTGAAAATGTGATGAGTAGATTTCATAACCTCGATCCTCTTACTCGCAGCTGATGATGTTTGTGAGTGTCACCAATGCATTTCAAAAGGATATTTGAATTCTTCATGTTTTACGGAGGTCATCATCTCATAAAAGGGGCTACACTATGTGAGGGAGCTTCTGGTTGATGAGGCTCTGTGATTTGCACATACCAGACATTGAAAAGTTTGTGAAGGTTCCGTATATTCCTAACTTCAAAGCCAAATTGTATGATGCCACTGTTGCTAACATTAGTGTGCCTTCCTCTATTCAAATTTTGTTTCTCATGTTCTGCATCATTTATTGAAGTAAATGTGGACCCTTTGTTGAGTGAGTCTGTGTGAATTTTGACAATTAGATCGTTTCATATTTTTCTAGAATTTCAATGCCAAATTTTGTGGAAATATTACACTATTTAATTTATCTTTTTGTACTAACATCTTAAATCCTCTATTTACATGCTTATTTTTACACAAGTCTACATATGAGAACATGAGATTCTATGAAATGTTTTATGTAGATGAAGATGGTTGGAAGAACTGCAACACATGTAAAAAGGTCAGGAGTTCTTCATTTGTAGCATGGTAGTGTAAAGAATTACATATTTTAGCTTTTGAGTCTTGTCCTAATCTATAAACTCTTCAACTTTGGAATTATCTACAGAATCAAAAATTAACGTTGTTGTTCTACTTTCTATTAGAAAATGACAGAGATAGCTAGTGAATCAATGATGCTTATGTTTAGAATCTACAATTCCAGGAGAGGAAAGAATTTAAGCTCATAAACACAAAAAAAAATATCCTGGAAACCTCCAGAGGAGGAAAAACCAATCGGGACAGGAAATTACTCTTTCTTCCCACTTTTATTGGCCAATTTAAAATAACAAGTACATAATTTACAATAAGTATGAAAGAGAAGTAGATAATATCTCACACTTCCTCCCAAATACTTGTTTTCTCTGTCTCAACACTCCTTTCTTCTACAAAACAAAATTCTAACACTAAGAACTTCTTGCTCACTTTATTTCATGCTTCGATGATCCTATTATCTTCTAAAAACATGTATTTATAGCATTTCTCATGTCCTCCAGTGCACTGGAGAATAGGAAAGGTCATGGAGGAGAAGAGACACGAACAACCTTCCAAATTATGGGTTGTTCGTTTCATATTTTTGTTTTTTGTCCGAAAGAGCTAGGATAGCCATCCAAAGAAGACTGGTGGTCCCAAGACCACCGCCCTAGTTGGGTGGTTATTCTGTAACCATCACTCTGCACATAGCAATAGTCTTGTTACTATAAAGACATAACCTCCGTGTATTATTTATCCTTCTTCGTGCTGACTGATTTGATGAAGTAGAGTCATTTTGGATCCCTATGGATCATGTCCCTTTTATGCAACCTCAATTAGGAATTGTTAAATCAAATGAAAATTTTCAGCATTTTGAACATATTTCGGTGATAATATGAAAAAAAAAACAAACCTTTAAACATTTATTTAAATCAAATTTTTACTCTTTTCTTGTATTGCCTAGCAGTATTTATTGTCCCCTACTACAAAAATTTTTTTGGTATAGACATCTTCATACACACTTAACCATTCGATATGAAATTTCCTAGACCTCCTCTATTGGTCGATGTATAAAATTGGTTGAAATTTGGAGAGTTTTTATCGAGTTAATCAGTAGATATGTGATGCCCTATATTGGAATTGCATATGGAAATCTACTTGTAAAACCTGTATGGTTGACTGTAGAGGCCAATTAAAATTTGGTATGTCCTTTAAATAACGTCTTCCTCCTATTTCTTATTGCATTCAAGAATTTAGAGCATGATAAAACATTTATAGGGTTTTTTAACCCACTGTTCCCTTATTAACCTCAAATATAGTCAATGATAATTTACGAAATTCCATACAAAGATCAAATTCTTAATTATTAAATCTTCACATGTGTCCCATTCCAAAATCTCCCCTGTAATACAATACCAGACTTAAAGCTTGAGATCTCTCTTCCTCAATTTAGGGGTTGACCCTAGTGGTGCTATAACTAAACTCTTAGAATAACAATACTTTAACCACAAGTAATTATGGACTCAACATTGTTATCTATACTGGTATTAATCTTTGAGGCATTCTTTCAAATGACGGTCAGGACTGAATGCCATTGTTATAAAAGGAAATGTATATTCTCTAAATGTACATGCTTTTCACCTCCAAAAATTATTCAAGTATACAAATGGAGGAACGACAAAACTGCAATGCAGCCTTACAATGTAAATCAAAAGATGAGGGATATTAGGATATCAAATTAAGATCAGGGTTTATTAGTTCTAAATTAGTACTAGTGGGAATGGAGCCCAACCAAAAACTTCCAAGGACACTTCCCTCATCATTATCCTCGTGCCTCCAATCCATTGATAAACAATTTGAATCCTTAGTAACAACATTGAAGAGAACAACATCCAAAACTGTGTTATGATAAAATGCAATTCTCAATGGAGCTAATGCATTGTTTATCTTATTAATTTCTTCCACCAGTAGTAGAAACACAGCCATTCTTGAGAATCTTCTTTTTGTGAAAATAGTAAGACAAATCCTCGATGAATCCTTAAAAAAGGGGCTTACTCAAACATTATTTGATCTCAATATGTTATATCAACAATGTGGCAAAATTATATTGTCAGGGAGGAAGTTCATAATCATGCCAAAAGACAGTCATGTTTTGCAAGCCAAACAGGGTACAATGGTGAACTCAAGCCACGGGTCCAATATTGGCTAAGATCAATCTACCCCACGGGGTACAACTAGAGCTGAAAATTGTCTAGTTGATCCAGAAAGAAGGAACTCTGAGATGTTGGCAAGGGCTCTGATGAGGGAAAGAGAGAGCATCTAGAACAAAGAAAATATTTTCCTAGAGAATCCAAGAAGGTGAAGGCAAAGAAGGATGTCTATGTCAAGGAGCCCTTTACCTACTGGTTAGAAGAGATAGCATTACAGTGGCATCTGAGGAGTTTAAACTGCAAGGGATAATGACTTATTTTACTTCCAAGGTTAGAAATGCATCTATCGTTCTATATTTTTTTCTGAAGTGTGCTGATTTCATTCACGATTTTTTTGTACTTAACATGATAAAATAGGGGCTCTGTTTAGCATTGAATACTATCTTTTAACACATGGGGTTCACTTCTTAATTAGAAGCCTTATTTTAGTGTTTGTTTAATAAATGAGTTTCAAAGAGTTATCTCAAATTATTTTCATTGTCAATTTTATTTTAATAGATGAAAATTATTAATAAGTGGTGTTATTCAATATGCAACGAGGTTAGATTATGATAAAACTTTTGATGCATATTTGTAAAATTCAGCAGAAGTTGTAATTTGACATATAGACAGAAAATATACGAAATCATTCAAGGTCGGGTATGCAATACTTGTGGAAACGAGTTTTGATAACAAGGCACCAGTTTATTTTATTGAGGTTATGTATGTTTGGTAATCCTTTGCTGGTATGGTGTAGTGAATTCCCTACTGAAATTCAGCTATTTTTTTTACATGTCCTTGTGGATATTTGGCACATAAGACATTATTTTCCTGTTCACCTTCAAAAGATATAACTAACTTCTTAATTGCAAAATAAGAATTCCAACTAATGTTTTTAATTGCAGGATTTCAAAGAAATAGACTAGTTGTTTGTAAGAGAATTGTACTCATATGGATAAGGGTATGATATTCTAAGGTTCATTGCAATAAAGTATGGACTGACTAGAAATTATCATATAATACACCATGGGTTAGGACTTCTTATTTCATTTTTTTCTTGAAAACAAAGATGAAAGCATGACATATCATTTGTAAAACTTGACTTCATTGTTCTAGCCATCAAAGTATATAAGGAACTGTTCTAGGTACTGTCTATTTTGTGCATCAGCAGTAGTGCCTTGGTAAATATTTCACTTGGTCGACAATATATTATGTGCATGTTATTTACGATTGTACTAGCATAATAATGCCAAATTCAATTACAAAAGAATACTAATTTGTTCAATCTTTATATGTTGGATTACATGTTTACATCGGACTTCTTTTTCAGTTTCTTCTTCAAGGAACAATTTCTTAGTAGATGTGATAGTTTAGGTGAAATTTCACTAATCAGACATTTTACATGCATTTTGTTTCTCACAAGTACAACATTCCAGTGAAATGGAATCAAGGACAATTTTTTGAATTAGACCTTGACACGAAATTTTTTTGTAAGGATACTTAGATAGAACTTTTGTGGGATTTTTACTACTTACATTATTTCTTGTAACGTTCTACTCTTGGTTCTCACTTGTTTACAAACCTGTTGTATAACAAGCTAGAATTTGATACATTTCCTATTCCTCTCAATGCAAATCATTGAGTTTTAAGACTTCAAAATCTAACTTGCCTCCATGGAAGGAATAAAGAAGGGATGTTGCAAATTTACAAAGGATATGGGATATAATGAGACAAGCAATAATATATCATAGAACAGAGCCTAAATATATACCTGACAAATTTTTATCAAAGTAGGTATTCAATGACAATTATTCAATAAAATCCATTGATAAAATCTATCCACAAGTTATTCTTAAGATTTGAGAAGGGTCAAAAGTGGGAAAATCAATAAAGCTAAACTACACTCAATACAACATCTACTTCGAATATATGTACAAGACCTGTGACTGTAAAATACATTGCATCATCACTTGTTTAATGTTACATTTCCATTTAGTACATGGTATGAAAAATATGAATATTGAGTATACTATTGTATATTTTATGTTCTCGGACAAATAACAATGTTTTTCCAATCACTATTACCTTTACATTGGTGGCTACAACTCTAGCAAAAAAATTCAATCTAAACTGTCCATCCGCTTGAACATTCTTTTGGATAATAATTTTGAGACACATTTTTCATACTTTGGCATTGCCAAGTGCATTTCCTCAGCCAAAACCCACACCTCTACCTATGTTTTGGGTACCATTGGTTACATTGATCCTGAATATGGAAGAACATTGAGGCTTAATGAGAAATCTGATGCATGCAATTACGAAACTGTTCTTCTGAAGTTGTTGACGAGAAGGAAGTTGTGGTGAATAACTCAATTTTTCTTCAGATGGTAATATTTATGTTTGTTAAATTTCTTTCAGAGCTTACACTATACTCTGTTTAAGTATTTTTTTAGGTTTATTATTTGGAGCATGAAGCAATCAAATGTGGATGGATTTATCTTTGACATTGGCATGTGAACACATATTCTATCAAAAGTAGAAAACAACATAGTCATGGAAACTGTTGATATAGAAGTTGTAGCAACCAACAACGATCTTGGGATTGTAAGAAAAATATTCTAGATGGCATTGCTTTGCACCAAGAAATGACCCTCTGATCGACCTACCCTGCATGAAGTTACCATAGATCTAAAATCGATGTTGTCAGTGTCTGCTCCTAAGAAAGTTCCTAGTATCTAAACAAACCAACTAACCCGTATTAATAATTACAGGTGGTATTTGGATGAATATGTAGATGGTAAGAACTAAGATGTTACAGGGAGCACAAACAACACTTATGATGGACATTTGTTTGTGATATTTGGTGAGGTGATTTCACTAAACACTGTTTGACTAGAATGAGACTGGGACAATGTTGTGTCGGTAAAAATGCATCCCCATAAGTCCTCTCTATCCCAGGGTCTTCTTTTCTCAATGGATGAGCCGGTTTTCAAGTAAACAATGACCAAGTTCTGTGTTTTTTTATTTTCTAGTAATAGTAGTTTTCCGAATTCATTTGGTATTAATCCATTGAATCACACCTTTCAATGTAATGTTTCATCTATATTCTTAATTTTCCACTATCAATCACACTCTTTATCAACAAGTTATCAATAGTACAATTAAGGTTCTTTCAACAAAAAACTAATCAAAATAATTACAAACCACTGTCTCAAATACATTGCAACACCAACATAATCTCACCCCAAATTATTACAAACTACATCAACTACAATAGTAATTACCTATCGCTCTAAATAAATTAAATTCAACCATTCGGTGTACACATGCAATTACTAGTTTAAATTCATTTTGCATTGACATATATAGTTTTCTATTACTATTTTATATCAATCCATGAATACCAGCCTTACACAAACCATATTTATAATTCTCATATCTTATACTAACAAGGCCATGATATGGCAAATCCTACCGAAGATGATGCTTTATGGTATGCAAAAATAATAAAGAAAATAATGTTGATGCGTAGTATTATTTATCAATTTATATTTTGATTTTTGTTTGATAGCAAAGCCTATAAAACGCAATTTTTAGCTATAGTTTTTTGGCAAGTGTTGTAGTAGATATGTATGCAAAATGTGGAAGCATAGACAAGACAGAGTAAATGGTTGACAAAAAACCTCCAAAAAATGTCCCATAAATCACTAAGCTCCAATAAGGGTTAGCCATATATTGTGTATTAAATTGGGAATTCATTGTTCGTAGCCCTTAAATAATTTAGAAAACAATTATTTAGAATCATTCATCACATGGGCCCATACTCTCATTACAAATCTCCAGTTAAATCTACACACAAGTCTTACTTGTAGTATTTAATATTTAGTGCATGCAAAAACCACTTCAGATGTTAAAACAATTTATGACCCTTTTAGAAGTAATAAACCTGAATGCGAAGACTTCAAGACAGGGTTTCAAACTCAAATCAAGGAGATCAATTTTCTTGTACTAAAATGTGATGTTTACCTGAAACTTAGTCAAACCATCGTTGAATTAGAAGTGAAAAACCATCGTTGAATTAGAAGTGAAAAACAAAATCTGTTAAAAAGAAGAAATCAAGATGCACAATCTAAACCACCATAAGTCCTAAACTAACAATAGTGCTAAAATAAATCTTTAACTGTATTAAAGAGAATATATAGCATTAAAATAAAAAATAGCAGCTAACGACAACACACTTACGAGATAATGCTTTGTTGGATACAATCAAAGACAATGGCCTAAACTGAATGCAAAGATGACGTTACAATGCCTAAATATTCAAATCATCCCCTTTTGGCTCCGCACTTGACTATATGCATTGCCTTGTCACTTACCAATGCGAACTTCACTTAAAATTAGAGCATTGGACTCCAAATATTTAAGAACCTAATTAACTTTACAATGTCTCTATAATAGCCATGTGTAAATCTCAGAATATGCTCTTGCGGATAGCATTTTGATTCAGACTTAACTATAAATTAACACCCAAAAGTATTTTGATAACCATGAAAGTTATATAAATTCATAGATAAACATTAAACACTGTGGATTCCATTTTACCATAATTTCCTTGTTATTTCAGGAGCATATTTTGTAAGATCCCACAACCATACTGCACAAGAAACATAGGAAAATGTTAGGCAAGATTCAATATATGGTCCATTCGTAACACAAGAAATGAAATACCAACTACCGAGTCATAACTGTGCGTGTCGGTGCATAAGTTTTTTGTTTTAAAATATGCATAGTAAATGAGAAAAGTTGTATATTCATTGAATACTTATGCAGGTGAATGTTGGTCGTAGACTCCCTGTCACAATAGTCCTGATCAGTGCAACAATTTTCAAAAGAGGAAACATCGGCCATGATTATTTTCACAGGAAAGGCCATGATAAAAAAGCAGAGCCATTAGATTTTTTATTTTAAAAACATGAAAGTTGCAGATCCATTAGATTTTGTGATAGGAGCATATTGAATTCGCCTCTACAAGATGTTAAACCGCAAATCAGAAAAAATCAATACAAGTATATTGTTGGCCGGTCGGTAGCATATAAAAAAGCTACCAGTAATTCACTTTCTGTGACCCAACCTTCTCCGAACAATTCATTTTGATATAAATAGGTATAGATGTTGGTGACTGCCTCCCTTCCATTGCATTTGACAACAGCCTTATCGTAGGCCCTAAAATAAATAACCAGTTTACATTTAAAATAAATCTAACATTTCAAGACTGTAAATTTCACGTTGCAGCTTCCACTTCCCCGTCGAATAAACCCAAGCAAATATACCTGCATCTTACAATAAAATTACGCCATTCATTTAAGTGAGACAACCGTTAAAATGAATCTCTGGAGCCTTGTACTTGAGATAATCTCCATTTGTCAAAATGCACTCCTCTGACTGGCTACGAACAATACAAAATAACCTAAAAACTTTGCTGCCGACTATCATAGCGGACAAATGCCACCAGACCACGCTGAAAGAAACCAGTAAAGTTATTGTGAGGATGAAAAACCACAAGGAAGGAGAGGAACAAGGAAGAGAATAGAAACTATGACACTCCTAGATGTACATTTCTCATAATCCATTGTAGAGGATTTAATATTTAATACTACAACCCTAAATACCTGTGTGGAGCGAAATTAAAAGACTGTAAAATCGAAAAAAATAGCCACAACATGAGGATTTGTCCATAAATTCTCTTCTATATTAAAGCTTGCATAATAAAGCACAACCATGAAACATATGCATAGCATGAGGATCCATGCGTGTAGAATGAAATCCAATAGGAAACAGAGATGAAAACCAAAAGATGTAACTTGTCCAACAAATCTAGAACTCTCTAAAGCATCAAACTTAATGACATTAGTTGTTCTAACATATTAAATGCCACTAAAGCTAAGTAGTCACTTCCATCATTTTTCTGCAGATCATAATTTGTTTTGAGCCCCGTGCTCAACATTTTTCAAATTTATTTTGATAAATGTAAAGTGCTAACCAGGCTTGGAGATTGACAAGCTGTAGGCCATTTTTTGTGATTGTAACCTTATTTTACAGGGAAATTTTTTTAGAAACTATAGACAATAACAGACTGAAATTTTTGAAAACCGTCAAATTTTGTAAGAAGTTTATTTAAAAACATAATACCTATTTATATATATATGAACAAATTATACATACATCTATACAAATTTCTTGAAATTACAGCCACGTGAAAAAGCTAAACCGTTAAAAAAAAATTGCTTTGACAGGGACAGATAATTTGATATTCTAGGCCTGGTGCTAATTCTATGAATGACTTTTTATTTATTGCAAACCATAGTGAGGGGAGAAAAATTATGTTTCCTTGAACTTAATTACAAAGAAACCTAAAAACAAATCCTGCCTCGATCCACACAAAATGGACCAAATGCGCATCATACATAGTAAATCCATTAAATGCATGGAAGGACATCCCCTTTCCCTCCACAGTTGCAAATAAAAGGGTTCAACAATAAAATATTGCCGACCTAAAACAATAAGAGCATAAAACTTTAGTTCAACCATTTTTAAATACACATGGCACAATGTAATTGGAAATAATATAAATGACTAATACATGTGGTGAAACCGATATCCTTGCCTTTCACAAGATAATAAATATGATAAGTAATTTCCCACTAAAAATAATCCAAATAGATAAACAGATTTATTTGTTTTTTACTTTCTCATTATGTAAGAATATTATTATTAATATTAAGTCATCGTCATAATGACTAATACATTCCCTATAATATAATGTTTAATAATCATTAAATAAAAGCACTTAGAGGTGTCGTTTCTTAATTATTAATTTTGAAACCAAAACAATTGAATATTTTATTTATTAGGGTTAATCGCTCGAGATTCTATAGTTTGGATGCGTTGTCCATTGTTCTCACTATGACATTTACCCAATTCTGTAGCGACTTGTGGTTCGTAAATCTAAAGTTGCGGTGTCATGTACGCGTGGAAGCATGGAATGTTGAAGACTTTCTTGACTATGTTAGCTTATGCTATTTAAAATTTTCATTAATAAATTATTATATGTATTTTAAAGATTTATTAGTAAACATTTTTTTGATTGTGAGGTTTTGAATTTACGTGGATTGCGTACAAGTAGTCCTTTTTACCAACTCACGTATAATCTTAAAAAAATTTGAAAACATCTTAAAGAGATAAAACAAATTTAGGATAATAAAATTAGGAAGTCATATAAAAGGAGATGGCGCATATATTTTAATTTACATTATGAACTTATTAAAAGGAGATACGGGACGAGTAAGTAAATAATGATTATGAAGTCATAGAAGAGGGAATGAAAATGTTGAGCAAACAAATATATTCATCCAACAACCAATCAACTATTATGTTTTTCACAATGATAATCTAGAGAGATTGACAAATACTTAGCAACCCAGAGCATTGAAGAGTGAGATTCTAAAAAGACGAGTGGCACCAATCAACCTCTGAAATAGCTTGTAAATACTCTACTCCACATGCTACGGTAAAGAAGGAAAAATACCAACAATTTAAAAATAAATGAATTGTAATCTCTCTCTGATTCCTCTGCAAATTCAAATCCCAGATCAGGATGGCTGCCAGGTTGATCCTCGGTCGGTTGAGCCTTTCAATGGAGTTTACATCCCTCCTCGGGATGATCCTCCTCCTCTCGACGAGATTCCATGTGCTTAAAGATGTTTTATTTAATGTTTTAAGGTGGTGTTGAACTTTTCCTTGTGACATTTTTGTTTGCCCTTTGGAAGTTTCGTGGTGCCTTGGTGACTTTTTTGTGGGACTGTGAGTTCTCCAATCACCCCTATTCTTATAACTCTATTATATTTTTATTAATATAATGTACAATTCTAATAATAAAATATACTAATAAAACTAATCTGACTCCCTTTATCCGCAAAAGATATATATATACTATGATTGACTCGCTTTATCCACAAAAGACTTAAATTTTTTGTGTAATTTTAATATCATAAATTTTCGATCTTTTACAAGGAAAAACCAAAACTGCCCTTCATAAATTATTAAATAGAAATAACAATTCAATACATTACGCCACACCCCACCACACCCAAACTTCTATTGTATATTTTTCCTTTGTTAGGAAGAAGTCGGTTGAGGGAATCTACCTTACGTACGATTTTGGGCCATTTGAATCTCCCAAACGATGATCTCTTTTGTCTTAACTCCTGTTTTTATGGCAGTCGATATTCTTACAACTGGCATTGCAATTTAAATAACTAGTATCCCATTTCGTTTCCTCGCAAGATACATTCAAAGGATTTTGTGAAATGGGGAGAAAAGGAAACCAGTTAGCACAAATTGTTCTCGTGAAGAACATGATGAGAAGGCGGCACAGAATTGCCAGTGCCAACAAGGCCGCACTTTTGTTCAGAAAACGAGGGAAAATGTGTCTGGATAGTCATTACACAGGACGGGGAATTCCTTCGGATGTTCCGAAAGGTCACACTCCTGTGTATGTTGGGAGTGATCGGAGCCGATTCATAATACCTGCAACTTATTTAAACCATCCACTTTTCAAGCCGTTGTTAGAGAAGGCAGAGGAGGAGTTCGGATTCCGTCACAGGATGGGTATCGTTATTCCCTGCGAAAAAGATGCATTCCAATGGCTGCTTGTTCATTTGGATGGCCGGAAATCTCAAACATTAGTTGAGTCGCAAGCAGAATTGCAGTCTTTGGTGATTTGTTAACAGATTCCTATGAAATTGTAGTTTATTCGTGTTGTTTGGGTTTTATTTGAAGATTAAGCGATTGTGGCCACACATATTTTATCCTGTTGAAGGCTTTTTCTACTGTTGGCCCTTAAATAGGGGCAATTTTCTAGCACTCTTGCGCCTGCATGGGTATTATATCCAAGGCAGTCAACGCCCACGTACCAGAGTTTTGGCTTCACATATTTTATCAAGCAACACTGGTTATTATCATTTTTTTCTCATTCTAACGAGCAATTATAATGTATTGTTTATGTTCTCCATATGGAATATAGTGTTACAAACATTTTCGTAATTTTGTATTCGAATAATTTTCTTCATAACTTCAAACAATGAAAATATATAGGAAAAAATTTAATAAAGAAGAATCATTACTAAGCTGCTTTTAACATCCAATATCCCCACTACTCTCTCAAAATTATAAGTTAAAAATTGACAAGTAATTTACGAAACCATAATGAAATGTGACAAAATTATAAGTTAAAAATTGATCGGTCATATTCTGCCTTTTTACACCGAAAGGCGTGTTCTCTATGGGAAAAGGCTCCCCTTGTCTGACATCAACAACGACAGCGATGGCTGCGATGATTTGGTCGATGACACATGGCAGTTTTCTAGCCTTACACTTGACAATAGCATATTACTGCTCCTGCACATTCTTCCGTCTCTTCACGGGACGCCCATTCTCACGACACTAGATGGGCCTTTCAATTCCGTCACTGTTTTGTTTCATGACGGCCACAGGGGTGCACACCCATCTGCAGATTTGTCATGTGACGACCCCCGCCTCAAAAGACGGGTAACCAGAATCTTTTTCAAGCAGATTTCTCTGTCCCTCTCCACTCCCCATTCCATTTGGATCTCCTAGATCATAGGTAATAATCAATTTTACAGACTATTAATTTATCTTGTGTTTCCAAAATAGTGCCTTGCCTAAATTTGGCGGCATGTATTAATACGGCCAAGGGAGTTCCAAATTGGCGCTAATGTGAAGCCACTAAATGCTTCAGAAGACAATTTGAGAAATGGAGCGAGTGGGTATTCATTGGTTTACTCCCAACTTTATCCCTCTGCTGGTTTGCAGAACTACACCTTTAGCATAATCCATCACGTTCGTCTTACTGGTAATTTTGCTCTGTTATTTTTTACATTACTAAATTCTTATTTTGACCATCTTGAATACTATCAATTGTGTTCTAAATTTGAATCCGCCGGCAGCCCAAGTTTTTAAGTGCAAATTTTGTAAAAAAAATACATGGTTTTTATGATTGCACCTGGTTTTTACCTATTTCTATTTGTGGGACTCATACCTTTGTTTTTATCCTTATACCTAACAATACCTATTGGAACTATGTAACTGAGTTGCATAGCTCATTCTGGCAATTGCTTTCTGTATATGTGTTAAGTTGTATACATGGACTTTTGATTAACAAAGGTGTATATGGTCTGTATTCGAGCTCATGTGTTCTAATTTCATGTCTTGCATAGCCATGATCTTAGTTTTGCATACCCACATACCGAATTTTTGAATTTATTGCATTTTTTCAGGGCTGAGGGAGAGTACAAGGTACTATTACAAATGTCAACGATAGATCCGGTAACGCCATTGACAAGACCTATATCCAACCATAAGTTAGCAGAAAGCGTGACTTTCTAGTTCTTGCAGAGAAAATAATTGTGTTGCAATTTATCGTCATTAGGCACTCCTGAGTCAGCATGCGAGGTGTTTTGAGAAATTGATCTGATAATGGGCGAGTAAAGGGACTTCAACATTTGAAGGTTGTGGTTGTTGACCAGGTCGTTTATAGCAAAAATATGGGGGACATATTTAAACTCAATGATTTCTTGTTTAAAAAGTCAAGTATTTGTTCTTGACATGAGGAGCTCACAATCTTGCAATAGAGGGACAAAATTACAAATGTTGAGAAGAAAGTTCCGAAATGATACCTTTACAGGAGTGGAACCATGTTCGCTGAAGATAACATTTAAGGAGATGGCAATGGTGAATTCTTTCCATAGGTTAACCTCATAGGAGTTACTGACATACAGAGGAATGTCCATGACAGGAGGAAGTTGACCAAGGTCCCCAACAAGGATGAAAAATCTGTTTCCAAATTCAGATGTATTGGAGAATGGGAAAGTTTCACGAAGGTGGTAGTCAATATTGTTGAGCAACTTTGGGGAAATGAAACTCATTTAACCAATTAGAATCTACTGGATATGTTTAAGGAAGTCTTGAAAAGATGAAAAATCGTGACCCTTAAAGAGATTGAGTTCTTTGGTAGGCATGCGTAGGTTGGCATGTATATTAGAAGCAAAAATGTTGAAAGCTACAGTTCCATTTGGGGTGAGTAAAGGGAGAGGTGAAAGGCCTAGAGGCGATGCAAAGGAAAATGATTACTTCATATTGTTAGTGAGGTATGATTTTCTAGTACCAATAGTTCCTTGAATAAGAAGCATCAGTAGAGGAAGGCTACATTTGTATGCGAAGTGGTGGAGAATAGTATCCAAAGCCAATTGTTGTTCTAGAGATAAAGAAGAAGAGGCAAGGACACACTTCCTTGCATGAAAAATGAAACATGTGCGCCATTACTGTCCTCAATAAAATTTGGTGCAAGAGGTTGTAAAGAAGGTAAAAAATGACAGGCATTGCAATTGTGCAGGGTGTCAAATGCATGGAGTCCCAACATATGCACGATGTCTAGCCTTGTTGTGTTGTCGAGCCGAAGGAAAAACAATAGATGTCATTCATTTAACATTGAATCCTGCCATCGTAGAAGGAACATGCCCAAACGGGCCCAGTGCATTTTGGAAAGCAAAAGAAAGTTTTCTCTGTGTTTTATGCTTCACTATTGGAGATGCCAGACACAAAAAAGGAAAATTGCAGCCGACACATAAATGTCAAACCAATAACCAGGAAGGAAACAAATAAATAGGATCTTAAATATAACACTGAAAATAATTTGAAGACATCATTTTCAAGATGTGAAAGAAATGAATAGAGGAAACATTAATGTGGGGAGCTACAAGATTTTAGTACGTCCATTACATATTTTATTACCATTCAAAAGCTTGCATGTATTCTAACTTTTGTAGTAAGTTTGCAGCAAATTACCAAAATACTTGGGGTAAGTTATCACATAGTACAATTTCATATGACACTAGGGTATAGTTGTTTCAACTTGAAATTTTCCCTTGTAAAAACACATGACAACAGTTACAAATACCATTTTCTCCATCATTTGAAACTCCTAAATTTTATAAATACAAAGGAAAATATGAGTGAAGAAAACATGTAAAATAATTCTTCATGAAATGCCAAGAAGTATCATCTAATGACATATACCTTTTGCATATTTTCCCTAAAACTTTAGGAGGAAAAGCTTTAGATTGGTTCATATGCCTTCCAAAAGGATCCATTACCACTTTCACTAACTTATCAAAAATATTTTTTATACACTTTTCCTTTAACTTAGACTTTTAGGTCACAATGATGGACCTTTTCAATACAAAGCACAGAAAAATTGAAATAGTCACATCATTTCTCCAAATATGGTCAAGGATCGTAATCCAATTCCCTTTTTCAATTCCCAAGAAAAAAATAGTATGCATACTTATACCTAATCTTCCTGAACTATCATTCCAAATGAAAATGCATTTCTTAACCAACTTTTAGGAAGTAATCAAATTGAGAAATCCCTCATTGTTAAAGGCCTAATCAAGACTCCTTGTAAGGATCAACCTCACAAAGACACTAATCAAAATCAAGACAGGCCAAGGTTCTTTGAAATCAAAACTGTAATATTTGGAACGATGGAGACACTGATTCTCACCATGTTCAATACATTTAAAACAGTCAATATAAACCAACTGAATCAACTAAATAACAAATCATCATTCCTAGTAAGGAAGATACTCGTGACATTTTTGTTTGCCCTTTGGGGGTTTCGTGGTGCGTTGATGACTTTTCTGTGGGACTGTGAGTTATCCAATCACCCCTATTCTTGTAACTCTATTATATTTTTATTAATATAATGTACAATTCTAATAATAAAATATACTAATAAAACTAATCTGACTCCCTTTATCCGCAAAAGAGATATATATATTATATATATATATTGATTGACTCGCTTTATCTCACAAAAAGACTTAAATTTTTTGTGTAATTTTAATATCATAAATTTTCTATCTTTTTCAAGGGAAAACCCAAAACTGCCCTCCATAAATTATTAAATAGAAATAACAATTCAATTCATTACGCCACACCACACCCCACGCAAACTTCTATTGTATATTTTAACTTTGTTAAGAAGAAGTCGGTTGAGGGAATCTACCTTACGTACGATTTTGGGCCATTTGAATCTCCCAAACGATGATCTCTTTTGTCTCAACTCGAGCAGTCGATATTCTTACAACTGGCATTGCAATTTAAATAACTAGTATCCCATTTCGTTTCCTCACAAGATACATTCAAAGGATTTTGTGAAATGGGGAGGAAAGGAAACCAGTTAGCACAAATTGTTCTCGTGAAGAACTTGATGAGAAGGTGGCACAGAATTGCCAGTGCCAACAAGGCCGCACTTTTGTTGAGAAAACGAGGGAAAATGTTTCTGGATAGTCATTACACAGGACGGGGAATTCCTTCGGATGTTCCGAAAGGTCACATTCCCGTGTATGTTGGCAGTGACCGGAGCCGATTCATAATACCTGCAACTTATTTAAACCATCCACTTTTCCGGCCGTTGTTAGAGAAGGCAGCGGAGGAGTTTGGATTCCGTCACAGGATGGGTATCGTTATTCCCTGCGAAAAAGATGCATTCCAATGGCTCCTTGTTCATTTGGATGGCCAGAAATCTCAAACATTAGTTGAGTCGCAAGTAGAATTGCAGTCTTTGGTGATTTGTTAACAGATTCCCATGAAATTGTAGTTTATTCGTGTTGTTTGTGTTTTATGTGTAGATTGAACAAGTGCGGCCACACATATTTTATCCTGTTGAAGGCTTTTTCTACTGTTGGCCCTTAAATAGGCTTCACATATTTTATCAAGCAAAACTGATTATTATCATTTTCCTCTCATTCTAACGATCAATCATAATGTATTGTTTGTGTTCTCTATATGGAATATAGTGTTACAAACATTTTTGTAATTTTGTAGTGAAATAATTTTCTTCATAACTTTAAACCATAAAAAATTACAGGAAGAAATTTAATAAAGAAGAATCATTACTAAGCTGCTTTTAACATCAAATATCCCCACTACTCTCTTAAACAAATGCTTCCTAAACAAGTAAATTAAGAAACCATAATGAAATGTGACAGAATTATTAGGAAAAAATTGATCGGTCATATTCTGCCTTTTCATATTCACCAAATATATGCTATTTCTTATATATTTGTGTATGTGTGTGCACATCATGTACGTGTACATATATATATATATAGTGTGTGTGTGTGTATAAGTATATATATATGAAATTGTATTGTTACTTGTATATGTTAAGATTTATTTTATTTTATTATTTTTAACTGTTATGTCATGTTGATTATGCGTATTCAAATCTATGAGAAAATTGGCACAGAGTAGAAACGGAAATATAGGAGAAGTTTTACAATATCCCGTTCTTTAAGGAGAAAAAGTTTTTTCCCATTGCCATATTGACACTTCTATAGCCAGACTGCGTAAAAATCTGTTGCCGTCGAGACTCATCAGCTCCTATAAAATTGACAGTTGCAGTCATGGGGCTTATGAGGATCCATGCTGGACTGTGGACAGAGTTCATGCAGATCTGTTACCATTCTTTGACTTTCAGTCCAAGACGAAGATGTCTTACACTTTAAAGAACTACATTTGTAGTTTTCTTTGTGTGCAGAAGTAGGATTTTGCGAGCAAAAGGGTAGAGAATTCAAGGATTGTATCTATGGATAGGCAAGGTGTGTTCGCAAAGGGGAACTGATGTGGTTAAACTTTAATGTCTCTATATACCTTTTCGAAAAAGATTTTCTACTCAGCTCTACATTCTTTGAAGAAAGTTTTTACTCAGCGCTACATCCCTTGGTATTTCTTCCGAACAATAAATAACCCACCACATCGAACAAAATTGGTGCAGAACTCGTATAAAAGTTCATGGGAAGCATTAGGCTTAATTAGGCCATTCGTAAATAGCATGTATATTTGGCCGATAGGCCTTTCTTAAGTTAAAATTCTTGAGTAACTGCTATTCTTCATCGTAGTCATTTTGTTTTTTATTGTTTTGGTTCTATTCCGTCTTTTCATTTTCACTAATGCATTTTACTCACTGGCGCAATAAAAAATTGGGGGATGCTTAATTTTCACGTAAGTCGAGGAGCAAAAAATTCATTAAACACAGAGGGTTTCATGAGGAGGACGAGTGAAAGATACAAATCTTGCAGAGACATAAGTGGGATAGCGGGAAAAGGAATTTTCAATGTCTTAATCAATACTACTACTCAAAATAAAAGATAAAGAGCAGGAAACACGAATTGGTATCCGTTGTCTACCGCGAGAATGGTGCAACAATGATCCAGGCAATGGTTTCCTCTCAGATACAAAATACTTAGGTAGAAATTGGGGAGCAAAGGAAAATGATGTTTTCGTCTCTAGTGGTGGATTGTGGGCAAAAAAAGTCAAGATCAGATGCATACACACTTTTCTTCTCTTCTTTCTTTATTTTTTGAAACGCAATAGCAATCGAAATCACACTCGCATTCACAATCACATTCCTCCTTGCCCTCTCCTCTCACTAAACACAACAATAGAAGAATCCAATCACTCGAAGGGGCACAAAAGGGATTCAAATGGCCGCCCGGATTCAATTGGATTGGCTTGGGTGGGAATAAAAAGGTTCGGGTGTATGCATCCTATTGAGCCCCTATTAATTTGAAATAATTAAGGAAAGGGCACATTGCTGGGGTTGTTTAAATAAATACCAAGTTAGGGTTTCTTAAAACTAATCACTATTTCATCTGTGCATGCCAGTGAGTTTTCGATCTAAATATTTTATTTTGTTTGGGTTGCCTATTCTTTATTCTTTCTCAATCCTTCCTTACTCTCGCTATTTATTCTTGATTTTTCGTAGTTGATTATCATGACACTAACCATTACCCTATTTCGATCAAGATTTCTTTCTATTTTCAGTTAGTTATGGGATCGATGTCCAGTTTCAATTTCTCTTCAACTTGAATGGAATAAAAGAGACGATTTCCCTTTCCTTCACCCTTATTTAATCAAAATTGAACTTAATTTCCTATACAAACTTCTTGTTTGCCTTGATTATCTCAGGCTTAAATTGCAATCAAATTTATTGCTTGTAAATTCTTTTAAGGAAGTTTCACTTGTTGAATAATTTTGTATTTTAACAAAATTATTTTTATTTTACATTTCTCAAACTAAAGTTTTATTGTTAACATTTGAAATATCGAGGAATTAATGTCATAGTCTCCTCTTAGAGATAATTGAACCTGCTTCAGATACAAATACAAATCTAGATCAATCTATTTGTATATAGTAAAATGAGGAGTTATTAGGGTTACAAATTTATCTCCATGTCTAGGGCTTATTTAACCCACAATGGTATTGATTTTAAGATGGCTATTAGCGAGAGCTCTGTTTAACATAGTTCTCAGTAACGTTCTGTTTATTTATTTTAGATATTATAGAACCCTACTTTACCATTGTTAGTAAAGTAGAGCTTCGACATCCACACTTGCTACAACTATCCTATTATTTCTGATTTTGCAAGGTTAACTTGGGTTTTAGTTTGGTTCACACCTTCAGATCTCAAATAAAGTTCTTGTATTAGTATACAATGTGTGCAAGTGAGTTTCCTTAGTTACCAGTGATAATATACACCAATTTTATTTCTATTATTGGAAATGAGAGAGTACTCTATTTTTAGATATGCTTGATAGGTGGATGGGAGATTCAGATGTGTGTTAATATGTAGTAAATGAGAGGTGTAGATACATACATATTTTATGATAAAATGATATGTAGGTGAAAGACAAGTAAATTGAAGATTGACAAAAGAGGACACACATTTAATATGTAGTATAAGAGTATTTATTAAGCATTACTCCACCTACCATGTAACAATTAGATCAAAAAAACATATCAAAGCCATGATGGAGAGTATTTATTTCCGGTTTCTTTTTCTTTTAGGGGACAAGTCTTTGTCTATTTTTTTTTATATTTCTGCTATGATTTTTCTCCTGTTTTGTTGTGGTATTGCTATTTTTCTGCTACTCTTTTTGGCAACTACTCTATTTCATCACATGGGTGTCCTATATTGTTCTTACTCTTATATCTAGGTGGTAAGACCCTTTAGTTTTGTTGTACTAGGGTAGGGTCCATGTCAAAAAACATTTATCCTTAATAAAAAAATGTATTTCTCATGGATTTTTGTCTCTAAATTTTTTACCAATATATGACAAATTGGAAACTCTACAAAAAGGTATAATCATGTATCAGACTATAATTCTTTAATATTGTGAAGTTGCAACTTGTGTCATGCTAGCGGTGCATGAAAAATGTGGAAACATATAAATACAAGGAATTTAAAAGCAATATTTACTCTCCATTAATATTTCACAATTCTTTACTTTTGTCAAATTAAACAAATTTTGTTTATTATTAACTACCTTCAAATCCACTTTTATGTCATAATCTTCCTTTTTAGAATCCAAAATGTCGAAAACACTACTATTATTATTAACATATTTTCATAAATTCATTCATGATTTATATAATTAAGTGTGTTATTTTTCATGCATTATTTAATTTACACTGATAAATATTTTTGTATTCACCTTCCACTAGCACTCAAGGATGATGTTGTTATGAATAAATAAATAATTTTCTACATGTAAATGCATTTTCACATATGAATGAATCAATCCATACACTATAAGATAAAGGGTGTTGTATCTACTAATTTTCCACATTTTCTTTGTGGATATTTTAGTTCAAATTGTGAATACAATTTTGTGGACTCCAACCACAATAATTTTATGGAATCATAAAATGTGACAAAATTTGTAAAAATATCTACAACGAAAACAAGTGCGAAAATTCCACAAGATTATAATTGTGCAATTTTTCATAATTTTAATATTGTTACATACCTATAATTGAAACTTTTGTGTATACATTCACATATTACATATTTTCGTCCATCCACAATTTAAAAATTATGACATGTATCACCATAATTAGAGGTTAGTTATAGTTAAATTCTGTGTCATCGTAAATATTTATTTCATGTTTGTAAAATATGTAATGCCTTTTTAATAGAAAATACAATGGTGAATTTATTAGACCCAACAACCGACCTTGCCCACTCTTGAAGGAACCTCATTTATTAATTCCCTTTTTCTGGTCACGTGAGCTACTTTGGTGGAGGCAAGTTTTTCACTTTTTTTGTGGAGTGAGGGGAAAAAATAACCTTGGGCCTCGTGGACTGTTTCACATCAGGGATTTTTGCAAATGGGTTTTGTTGAAATGGTTTTGAAACTTCCAAATAAATGTATATGCCAGTGTAGATCCTCCATGGCTATTGCTACATGCACCCAGCCTGTTTCGAATTGGGGAAAACTTGGAGTAGGACACAGACATCTGACAAGCATAAAAAACTGAGGAATGTGCCAAGGGTTGTTGTAGCAAGGGGGCTGGTGGATGTGTATTCAAGTCTGGAAGTGAAATGAAATGAACAACATGCTGGAATAGATTTCCGAGAACCTTTTTGTGTCGAAACTGGTAAACTTTGAATCCCAAGGGAAATAGAAAGGGGAGAGCAAACGATTTCCAAAGCATGGATCTCCATCATTTACTCTTTTTGCATTCATATTAACAAATGGTATTATGCGGGTTACTATTTTGTTTTGGAAATTTGGATATTTAAATGCATGGTTACTCATTTTCCTTGTCATGTTACTTATTACATACTAGTCAATCATTTCTTCTGAGTGTATGGTTGAAGATTGTTTGTTAACCAACTATTAATAAACTAGGTATCTTATAAATCTTACCGATTATTATTATTTTTATTACTACCCAAATTTTACCGTGGAAAATGGAACCATTTACTTGAAATTTTTCTTAACTCCGATGTGGATCTGTGTTGGGTTGATTTCCAAGGTTATTTTTTTGAATGATTACAATAAGGGTATTGCCTATTTTTGGTGGAATTCATAGGATGGTGAAGTTGTTCCCAGAGCCAACTATGGCTCGATTAAATTATCGGTATGTGGTACCACTGTGATTTTCATATCATCCCTTATGTTCAGGTATTACTTTTGGATTTGGCACTTTCGGTTCATCATCATTCAATAATTACTTTCTTAAAACTTAACCACTCATCTATTAACCGACTCTTCCTGAGGTAATACTACAAATAGCTGTAGTAATATATGTGGCTCGGTTCCTCGGTAACAATTTATATAAAAATGCAAACTTGGTTTAGTCTCGACCTGGTCAACACCTATACAATGAGATATAGGGTTATAACAGTCCATAAGATTGGACAATGTTTAAATTTTGGTTAATTCTTTTCTGAAATTATAAAGTATGGGATTTATTCAATAGGATAGAAGGCCTGGAAAGGTAATTTATCCTGATATAGTTTAATGATTTCATGATCATTTTTGACTGGTTCCTTTTACATATGGTGTGCAAATACCCTATGTAAATGTGTAAAGAAATGTGAAGTATCGTTTAATTTTAGAATAGGAGTTTCTCATGTTGTATGATGAGTTAAAGAATAAATATATATGTATTTTATACATGTAAAGGAGTCCTGAGTTTTTAGTTATAGGCATTTAATTCAGCGAAATATTGCGGCCATGCTTTAATTAGTTTATATATATTTAAACTACAAGGTTACTCTCTCCCTTATTATACAAAGGAGAAGGTTGTGGATGAAATCGGAAAATGTCTTGTTTTTTCTCCCTCTAAACTATCATTCATGACTTGAGAGTGGATGATAGTTAGAGCTTGAAATTCGGAAGCCATCATAGTAGGGTAAATTTAGAATTAATTTGAAAATATCATACCTTGAGACCTCATACAAATGAATTTATTCTTACCACTTTGCACTCAGCTAGGACATGGAAGGAACTAGTGCACAAATAGTAAATTTTCCTTACCTAGAAAATTAACAACTGAAAAATTATAATTTTTGGATAGAAAAAACATTTTGGGAATATGAATCCAATGAGTCCAATCTTGAGTTGATTTAATAAGTTTTGAGGAAGATATTATGAAAAAAATATGGTACAACAAATAAGAAAACTAACTAAAGATATAAGTATCTACAAAGACAACTTTAAATTGATATGCCTAGAAGGTCTGAAATTTTATATGGAGATTCATTTTAATTTTTCCCTTGGATTTGCCAAGTTTATCTGGTTTCTTTGCTTGAGAATATTGAATATTAGATGGGCAGAATCATGTCCTATTATCATCGATAGCCACTAAGTATATCGCTGCATTGTACTTATCATTAGTAGATGGAATAAACATAAATGCAGTGTACTAAATAATGAATACATATTTTCTAGTTTGGAAGATAAATATAGTTTTGTTACATGTTGAATTATTTGTTACTACTACTTGTCATGGGCTGATGTAGCACTATGAGGGTTATGAACTTGAATGCATTTGTAAAGAATAATGAATTTCTCTTTTCTTTGGAAGGTAACTATGGTTGTGTTTCCTATTGAATTATTTGTTATTAGTAATCTCTCGAACTTTTGTAGTATTATCAATGTTATGAACTTGAATCCAATTCTACTAGAGAGTAAAGTCTTCTTCTATATTGTGGAAGGTAACTATGGTTGTGTTTCATGTTGAATTATTTGTTATTATTACTCTCTTGGATTGTTGTAACATTATAGATGTTATGAACATGAATGCATTTGGACAAGAGAGTGAAGTCTTCTTCTCTGTTGTAGAAAGGTAATTACAGTTGTGTTTCTTGTTGAATTGTTTGTTATTGGTGCTCTCTTGGAGTGCTGTAGCATTATTGATGTTATGAGCTTGAATGCACTAGTACTAAGAATAAAGATGTTTGTTCAAGATTGTAAAGTAACTTGAGTTATGTTATCTAGTATGAATGCTATTTGTTTGACTGTTGTAGAATGTTGGGAGTTATGCCCTGGTTTACGAATGTATTGTGAATGTAAATTTTTCCAAAAGAATAACAATTTCTTGCATAAAATACCTTACTTCTAGTCAATGCTATAAGAATAAGAGATGGAGTTTCATGTCAATTTTCTTAAAAGTGACTATGTTCTCATCATGTAGGTGGATAGATCATCAAGTTGGTAAGAAAAGAGATTTTTGTGCTGTCTTTGGATAGCCCTACTAACTTCTTCAATAATAATATTGTAACCTTAATTGATATAAGGAAATATATAATCCCTACATGTATTTGTACTCAAGAAAGATAAAAGAAGAAGAAGAAAGGCTTGCTTTACCTAACAAATACATTCTAATACTTAGAAGTCTGTATTGAATATGTAATAGTAGTTCAGTCCATATTTGAACATTAAATATAGATATTCTTTGTTTTAATATGTGAGGATGCTTGAGATGCTTCTGTTGTTAATATAGCAATGTACCTAGTTATAAAATATAAATTATTTGATATAATGATTGTTGTGTAGGACATACTAGGTTGGAGCCTAAGTACAAATGTATGTACATTCATATACATTATTCTATTTCAAGAATTGATGTAATTAATATGATATTGTTTAAATGATAAAATAACTTATAGTTACAAGATGATCACAAGTGCCATAATGGACCTTGTTAATGAAAAATAACACTCATTATATATTAAAGTATTCATATAAGTTAAACATTAACAAAGTTATGTAAAAGTATTGACCTTGTTTTTTGGGGTTATATAGGTTCTATAGACCTTAAGATATTTAACATAGATCTCTCATTACGAAATCAAATTTCGCTATGTGTTTTATTAGTGTAAGTAACAAACCTAAGCCAACAAGTCAACCTGGTATAAAGCTACTGCATGACTACTCTTCTCATGCGATCCTTTTTGCATGG
This sequence comes from Taxus chinensis, assembly GCA_019776745.2. Lineage (NCBI taxonomy): Eukaryota > Viridiplantae > Streptophyta > Pinopsida > Cupressales > Taxaceae > Taxus > Taxus chinensis. Next base: position 51,889,918 of record CM034156.1, read on the forward strand.
GAATAACTAAAACCTTAGGATGAGTCTAATTATTTACGCACGTCATGCCTTTTGGCTTAAGGAAAGAAGAGCCCAAGTTTGTTTATCGTCTTAGTTTGTATACTTAACAATATCTTATAGATTTTGAATAGTCGTGAAAAGATAATTATGAAGGAGTGTTCTAAAAACAATTGCTCCAATATTTTCATGAATGTATTTGTTTGGGTACTTTAGTGGGCATTACATTTTGTATCAAAGTGAGGTTCATGCTCTTGAATGTCTAGGAAAAATTGGATTGTAGGATGATGATAGAGAATTGGAAGAGGAATGTGATATAAGTGTGATGTGAGCAATGTTGTGATTTTGATATTGTTAGCGCACATGTTATATATGTCACTTAGTGCATAAGTATTGGCATGTTGATGTGTTTGAGGTGAGAGTATTATTTCTCCTTTTTACGAATTCAAAGAGAATTCGATTGTGATGTACCATCTTGTTGTGTATATGAAAGGAATGTTATTGTTGATAACGGAGTGTTACAACCTTTTTGCAATTAAGATGTGTGGTTGTGCTAATATGTTGTATCAAAAGGTTGGATTATAGTGAACTAGATTGTATACTCATGTTGTCATTGTGTTGTGAAGAAACATGTATATCACCATGTCATATTGTAATTGACTATAGGTTGTTATTGTGCTCATCATAAGTATGATTCATGTAATATGTAATTGTATACGTCGTGATTTAGGGACATATGGTGAGTATATGATCCCTATCGTAAAGTGATTGCACCTTAGGTGTAACATGTATTAATGTGGTGTGTTGTAAATAGTGAATGTTATGTATGTGATTCACCCTGTTTATTTACCATGCGAAGGCGTTATGGTTAATGTGCATGAACCACCATTTTGTATTAATGTGCATGTTAGTGTGAGTTATCCCATGTGTCCTCCTCTCATGTTGGAGGGTCATGTCACATGGGTTAGGTTTAGGGTTTCATATGTGTCATGCACTAGGGTTACTCAGCACCCTATATGTACCCCTTTTCTATTCATTTATGAGCATGCCAAGACACTCCGCTATCTTTCTTCTATGCAAGCTTTGTTTCTGTTGAGCAAGTTCTTCCATTATTGATCAATTTTTTCCTTGCTATCGTTGGAGCTTTCACGATTCCGTTGGAGTGCAACTAGTTCGTGGTGCCTCGTTTTCGATTCAATTCTTGCAAACTCTTTTCATGGTATCAAAGATGAGATCGGGTAAACGTGCACTCGATTTATTTTTTGTTGCTATTACTCTTACTTGGTTTCATTATTTTACTCTGCATGCAAGTCTTTTGATCACCATTTTCTAGAAATTATCTTGCTAATATCTCTAACAAGCTTTCTCAGAATTTTTTTTTTGTTTTTTTTTCTTGTACATGTTGTCTGTGGTTGCAGGATCCTTGAGTTCTTCAGTTGTGGTTGCTACTCAACGAACTGCTATCCCTCTGGCATTTTTTTTGCTTCCTAGGCATTTTTAATCACATTTGCCACGTTTTTTGGTGTGAGCAAGCTAAAACGTGGCTGCTCAGGCTTTTTTGAACTCTCCAAGGCTTTTTTTTATTGCATAGGCATTGTTTAATCATTAGCCATGTTTTTTTTATTGCACAGGAATTTTTTAATCATTAGCCACTTTTTTTTTTGTTTGCAGGGCGTTTTTTAATCATTTGCCACGTTTTTTGCTTCACAGGGTTGTAAAAATCATCTGCCATGTTTTTTTTTGCTTCCTAGGCATTTTTAAACAATTCTGCCACATTTTTTTGGTCTGAGCAAGGTAAAACGCTACTGTAAACACTCCTACATGGCCTGGTACGTTTTTAAACAACTCTGCCACGTTTTTTTGGTCTGAGCAAAGTAAAACACTGTTGTAAACACTCCAGCGTGGCTGTTCTTCTTGTTTTTTGGTAAGGTTTCAACCATATGCCTTTTCCTTTGGTAATTTTGTTAATTTCCTTCTTTTTTCTCTCTAAAATCCTCAATTTTTTAGAAAAAATGACCTATGTTTTCTTTTTTTAAAAAAACAAAAAAAACAAACTCACTCTTTTTGGTATGCGTTTTAAATCAAAAAATATTTCTTTATTTAAAAGATAATTTCTAAAAATGCATTCAATCTTTATTTGTTTTAAAATATTCATCTAAAAATCTTTTAAAAAAAAAAAAACACACTTCTTTTTAAAACTTGTAAGTTTTAGACAATATTCAAAAAAAGTGTTTTTTTTCAGTGATTTGTTTAATTAAAGATTTTTTCAAAATTCATTAGATTTAATTACATTAGATCTAATTTTATTTCATTAACATTATTTACAAAATATATTTCCATGGCATTATAATTTGGTCTTTGGATTGTTGTATTTCTAACCTTCTGTCGAGTGCCGAAGACGAAGGGTGAGGTCCAGGATTGGCAAGTGGCTAATTCCTTCTCGCAATACAAACAAACCCTTTCTAAAATTGCATGACATTTCCAACGAGCATACATACGACACCCTTTTCATGCGTTTAGGGCACTTTTTTAATCCATTTGCAAGCTTATTAGCTTTTTCTCATCAAATTACAGGAATTGGTTTTTGCTATAACTTTTGACTCGTTGCTCGGTTTTGAGCACTTCTTTAGTCAAATTTGTATGTTTTTTTGCACTCTAGATGATGGGATCATTAGCTTTGTAAACGCACTAATTTTATAAAGTGCCGCATTTTGGGGGGGTGTCTTTGCCTTGCTTAATTCAGCTCATTCTTTTGAGCTTTGTTCTATTCCTTTTTTTCGTGGACTTGTGAGCGTTTCCGCCACATTTTTATGACAAAGGGATTCTTTCATGTGACGTGAGACACTTTTTCTCACCACCAGGGTTGAATTTCGCCTCCTTTCTATTTTTTGCTTGTGCTTGTTTACGGTGTTCCTCTTTTGTTGCGCTCCATGAAACACTATTGTGGTGTCCCCTCTTGCGCTTTATTACGGTAATTGCAAGATGAGTTACCAAGTGTTTCAAACCGCACACATGGACCCGATTGTAATCAACGCACTAAACTATAAAGTATCGAAAGCAGGGGGGTTGTTATTGTCCTGGGTGGTTGTGTTTCTTTTCTGTATTTATTTCTCTCTCTCTCACTATAGATGAACTTTCAATTCCTTTTCTTACGCTGTTCAAATTTTTCAAATGGAGATCGAAAATAATAATGAAACTAAGGGGTAAAGGGTTATACCGCATCACCATGGAAATTGAGACTGAACCAGATGACGAACCTGAAAAATCTAAGTGGTTAAACTGTAGTGATGAAGCTTTAGGTATTCTCTACATGTCCGTTTCTCTTGACTTGCTCTTCCACATTGAGGCGTCTGAAACACCTACATCTACGTGGAAAATGCTGGATGCGATGTTTAGACAACTAGATGACATGAGAGCGCATGAGTTGGAAAACGAACTACTAGGGTTAAATCCTAGTGACTTCGAAAACCTACAAGCCTTCTTCTCAAAAATTTTCCACATTAGATTATTGTTAAAAGGATGTCAAGTAGAAAAGAAATATTCTCAACTGATCTTGTTGATTCTCTCTAAGCTAGGTCCCGAATATTCTGTCTTCGTGTCAACTTTTTACGCTACAAAAGCTGCTTTGGGAGATACTTGGATGATGCCCTCCTTTGACTATTTTTCATCCCAAATCATTCGAGAACATGACAAACTCATTCAAATGGGGTCTCTCAAGTCCAAGTCACATGCCCTTGTAGCAAGTACTAGCAAGGGAAAGAAGATTGAAAAGAAGAAAGAAACTAAGGATCAACCTAAGAAAGAAACCAAGATCAAACCTAAAAATGACACAAACACTTCGACTTCTGACCCTAGAGCGCAGAAAAGCAAGTATTTTTGTTCCTATTACAAGAATACTGGTCACGACGAGAAACATTGTTTTAAGAAATAAATTGATCACTTATCTCATTTACTTGATAAAAATAAAATAAGTGTTCTTGAATCAATAAAACAAAGTGCTCCGAAGGCCGAGTCTTCTGCTGCAAAAGGTGCTAGAAATGATAAGAAGAAAGGAAAGGCCCTTGTAGCCAAATATTCTCCTTCATCGACATGGATTATAGATTCTTGTGCCTCGCACCACATGAGTTCTTTGCATGTTGAGTTTTCCAACATCGAACCTTATGGAATGTCCCAAATCACGATGGGTATTAACAAAACAGTGTCAGTTTCTGGTAGTGGATCGATAGAGATGGATGGGGGACATTTAACAAAGTGTTGAGTGTTCCTGATCTCTCTACCAATCTCCTATCAGTTTACCAAATTACTCACCTTGGTGAAGGAATGCGAGTGGAATTTGGTCCTAACTCGGTGATTATTCGTGAGCTTAACAATGACACTACAGTGGCTGAGGGAAAGGCAGATCACCGTTCACGGTTGTACACCTTCTCCCACTTTACTTCTGATTCTACGCCCACTACCTTGCTCACTCATGCAAATGAGGTTAGTAAGCTATGGCATGAGTGTTTTGAACATCTAAACTATCGCTACCTTGAACAATCGAGTCAAAACGAAATGGTCAATGGGTTGCCTCGCGTTAATTTTTCTAAGGGTATTTGTGACGGTTGTACCCTTGGAAAGCATCCTGAAAAGAACTTTGACAAAGGAAAATCCTGGAGAGCCACTCATCCCTTAGATCTTGTTCACAGCGATGTTTCTGGTCCATTTCCTTCTCCTTCGTTTACTAGAGCTCTTTATGTGCTAATCTTCATTGATGACTATTCGCGATATACTTGGGTATATTTTCGTAAGCTTAAGTATGAAGTCTTTGAACATTTTCAGGTCTTTAAGGATCTTTCTGAGAAACAGGTGGAACGGTCTATCAAGGTTCTCTGAACTGACAATGGAGGTGAATATGTAAACAATAGGTTCATGGATTTCTATACTTCTGAAGGGATCTCTTTGCAACATACAGTTGCTTATAGCCTTTCGCAGAATGGAGTCGCAGAAAGAAAGAACCGTACTCTGAAGGAGATGGCCACTTGTATGATTCACTCGAAGTCTCTTCCTCTGCAGTATTGGGCCGAAGTAGTGAATTGTGTAAATTACATTCAGAACCGTGTTCCACACAAGGTAGTAAGAGGGATGACACCCTTTGAAGCCTGGTTTAGATGCAAGCCTGATGTTGAGCACTTTCGAGTCTTCGGATCCAAGGCTATGGCTCAGATTCCCAAGAAGAAACATAATGCCTTGGAACCGCAATCCAAACCTTGTATCTTTGTAGGGTATCCTGATGGCATGAAGGGATATTGATTAATGATTCCTACTTCTCATGAGCTATATATTGAGAGAAGTGTTAAGTTCAATGAGTTTTCTTCGACTTCTACTTCTCCACCTATAGAGGTTCTTCAGCTCGCTGATTTAGATTCTGACTCATCAGATGATGATATTGTTGAGTGTGCTTCTCTTCCGGATACTCCCAACCATCAGACCTTTGAGTCTTATGATTCTGACAGTAGTGATGACGAGGACTATGTCCCTTCTCACTCAAGTGAAGAATCTTCTGACTCTGAGCCTAATCCTCCTGGTCCCCTTTGGGCCAGGAAAACTTTGCAAAGTGCTAGAGATTTAGTTGGAGATACTTCGGATATGAGACGTACTCGCTCAGATTTCGTTGGACCCCACTCTTTCTACACCTTTGATTCTAATCCACAGTCTTTCCGGGAGGCTTCTTGTATTCCTGAGTGTGATTCTTCCATGGATGAGGAGTATTCCTCTCTCATGAAGAACGATACTTGGGATCTCACCACTCTTCTGAAAGGAAGAAAAATCGTTTGGTGTAAGTGGGTGTTCTGAACAAAGTATGGAGTAAATGGAGACGTCGAAAAGTTTAAAGCGTGATTAGTAGCTAAGGGTTTCTCCCAGATAGCTGGGGTTGATTATACAGAAACTTTTGCTCCGGTTGCAAAGATGACTTCTATTCAACTGACCCTAGCCATTACCGCAGAAAACAGATTGAAAGTCCATCAAATGGACATTAAGAGTGCCTTCCTTCATGGTGACCTAGAGGAAGAGATCTATATGGAACAACCTCAGAGGTTATGTCCAAGATTCCTCCCTCGTTTGTAAGTTAAAGAAGTCTGTTTTTGGACTTAAACAAGCCCCTCGAGCTTGGTATGCCAAGATGGACTCCTTCTTACATCAGGGTTTACTAGGTGTCACTCTGATCCAAATGTTTATATTCTATGGCAAGATGACTCCATACTCATTCTTGTTCTATATGTTGATGACTTGTTGATCACAGGCAGCTCTTCCTCTATTATTGATTCTGTGAAGATTGTCTTAGCCAACAAATTTTCCATGACTGACTTAGGTCTGCTTCATTACTTCCTTGGTATCTAGATTTCACAATCTGACTCGGGAATCTTGATTTCACAACCTAGTATGCTCTTGATGTGCTAGCTCTGTTTCAGATGTCTGATTGCAAGTCTTCTCCTACTCCTTTTCTTTCCAAGGTTAAGTTGGTTTCAGATCGCTCTACTCCCTTGGTTGATGGTACTCTTTACCGACAGTTAGTTTGGAGCTTGATCTACTTGACTCACACTCGACCGAATTTATCATATGCTATTGGGATCGTGTCCAGATTCATGCAAGAGCCACATGAGATGCATTGGAAAGTAGCTAAATGGATCCTTCATTATGTTTGTGGTACTTATGCTGATGGTATACACTATCATGGAGGGGTTGATATTGACTTGATTGGGTTCATAGATTTTGATTGGGCCGATGACTTAGATCATCAGAAATCTACTTCTGGCTACAGTTTCTCTCTTGGTTCGGGTCCTATTAGTTGGTCTAGAAAGAAGCAAAATGCAATTGCAATATCATCTACAGAGGCAGAATACAGAGGAGCAGTCAACGCTGCCACAGAAGCTATTTGGCTATAGGGTATTCTGACAGAGTTTGGCATCCACTTTCGGCGGCCTACCATTATCTACTATGATAACACAAGCACTATCTCTATTTGCAGAAATCCAGTTCAGCATCAGCGGACGAAGCACATTGAGATCCATATGCACTTCATACGGGAGCTTATTCATGATGGTATCATCGACATTCAGTACATTCAGACAACTGATCAGATTGCAGACTTATTCACCAAGCCTTTCACTGAGATGAAGTTTCTTCACTTACGGTCTCTTCTTAGGGCGATGTCTTCTGCAGCTACACATCTTCTTAGGGCTATTTAATCCTTCTTTTCTTCTTCTTCTTCTAGGAAGATTGTGTTTGTATATGGGCACCTTATCAGGGCTTTAGTTGCCGGGCCCCCCATTAACACATCTTTCTTAGTTGTTTAGGAGTGTCTTCCTCTTCCGTCTGACTCATCACAGTTGCTACCCCAACTTCGATGAAGGGGGGTGTTAGTGTGAGTTATCCTATGTGTCCTCCTCTCATGTTGGAGGTTCATCTCACATGGGTTAGGTTTATGGTTTCATATGTGTCATGCACTATGGTTACTCAGCACCCTATATGTACCCCTTTTCTATTCATTTATGAGCATGCCAAGACACTCCGCTATCTTTCCTCTATGCAAGCTTTGTTTCTGTTGAGCAAGTTCTTCTATTACTAATCAATTTTTTCCTTGCTATCATTGGAGCTTTCATGATTCTGTTGGAGTGTAACTACTTTGTGGTGCCTCGTTTCTGATTCGATTCTCACAAACTCTTTTCAGTGCATACGTGTTATGTCGTGAACCTTACGCTAACTGACCCTGAGGGAAATTGAAAAGTGTATTTTTGGAGTGAGGAAATGTGTACCACGGGCCAGTGATTCGAGCTAACCTTCTATTCTATAGATGAAAACCTATGCTTATTTCCTCTCTCCCTATTTGGTTATCGTATGGATGTAACCTAAGTGTAGCTATGATTTTTTTTGGCCTTTTTGAAGTGGGTGTGGAATGATTCAATTAGAGATGATGATAGTTGTATTATTGATATGTTATTTTACGAGCTGAGGATTGATGTTCTGAGTTCTAGCAACTCGTTGAGTACCCCCCCTTGGTGGCCATATAAGGCCATATAGTTAGCGTATAATGATACTTCTATATATGTATTTTATTTGTAAATTGAAAATTTTCCTCTATTTTTGCAAGGACCATAAGTTTTCTTGATTGATATGTTTTTATATTTTTTGCATTTCCTTTTTTTGTAACACTAACATGTGAATTTTTGCACTAACTATGGCTATTTGGCCATTTGTTTTGCTTAGATTTGGATCTTCTTTTAAATTTAAAATTTTTATAGCCTAGCCCAAGGCTTGTATTTTTCCACTTGGCCTTTGAATCAGATTGCTATACTGGTTCTATTGTCGTAATGTGTGGAATAGGGTCATGGGATGCACCATGGATTGTATGAACCTATGGACCCACTTCGTTGTATGGGGGTATGCCTCAAGGACCACAGATAACTTGTGGGTGGCTGAACCATGAGTTAATATTTCACTTGGGTTAGGGGTGTCTCGACTCTATGTACCTAGGGCCATAGGGTGACCGACCTATTTGGGGAGTGAAAAGGAAAATTTATCTATATATTACTACTTGAGGGAGGCATAAGATATTTGAGGGAGGAATAAGAGACTTGAGGGAGGCATAAGATATTTGTGTGTGTGCTTGATGCTTCGGGAGATATGCTAAGTTGTGTGTGATGTTTGGGGAGTGATGCATGAGTACTCATGTGAGTTGGCTATGTTTTTTGATGCATTGGATATGAATTTGATTCCCTTGTTGACACTCTATACCTGTAGCTACTGTTATGAGGTGTGTGAAATTGTCATATGTGAAATTATTGGAATTTCTAGTACAAATTATGTATGAGTATGTTTGTGTCACTTGTCTAGGTGTGATGAGTACTATGTTATGTGGATCATGTGTGATCCTTTCATGGTTTGGTTAAGCTCTTGCGGTATGGTACAATCATGATAGTTTGTGAACTTTGCATGTGAATATTTAGTGTTGTATATAACCCTGGTATGGTATTGTGATAGTAGTTCCAGTTGGGCACCCACAGGAAGGAATAAAATAAAACTTTACAACAATGAAATATTAAGGACTTGAGTTTGGAATAATGTAAAAGAAAATAGATTAATTAAATAATGAAATAAGAGAGAGAACTGCCAATCTTCATAGAATAATGAAAGTTAAATAATTTTCCAAATGTTATAAGTCTATTCTCTGGTCTTGCTTTAATGACAAAAATATTTAACCATATGAAGAACTTTTCATCTTTAGCTTTCCTTTTTGCTTACCCATGTTTCTTTCTTTAGTATTATGTCGCATTGAGGACAATGTTTTCTTAAGGGGAGGAGAATGTAATGCCTTTCTAATAGAAAATTTAATGGTGATTTTATTAGACCCAGCCACTAACCTTACCCATTGTTGAAGGCACCTGATTCATTAATTCCCTTTGCTGGTTGCGTGAGCTACTTTAATGGAGTCAATGTTTTCACTTATTCGTGGAGTGAGGGACCAAAATAACCTTAGGACGCATGGACTATTTCAAATAAGGGATTTTTATAAATGGGTTTTGTGGAAATGGTTTTTAAACTTCCAAATAAATGCTTATGTCATTGCAGATCCTCCATGGTTCTTGCTGCGTGCAACCATCATGTTTCGAATTGGGGAAAACCTGGAGAAATACATAGACATATAGCAAGCATAAAAACTAAGGAATGTGCCAAGTGTTGCTATAGAAAGGGGGTTGGTGGACGTGTATTCAAGCCCAGAAGTGAAATGCAATGAATAACCTACTAGAATAGATCTCTAGGCACCTTTTTTTGTCGAAACTGGTTAACTTTGAATCCTAAGGAAAATAGACAGGGGAGAGCCAACAATTTTGTAGGCATGGTTCTCCACCCTTTACTCTTTTTGCATTCATATTAGCAAATAATATTATGCGGATTAGTATTTTGTTTTGGAAATTTGGACATTGAAATGCATAGTTACATATTCCTTGTCTGGATGCTTATTACATACTGGTTAATCATTTCTTTTGATTGTATGGTTGAAGATTTTTTGTTAACCAACTATTAATAAGTTGGGTATCTTAGAATTCTTACCGATTATTATTATTTTTTATTAGTGCCCAAATTTTATTGTGGAAAAGGGAGCCATTAACTTGTAATTTTTATTAACTCCAGTGTGGATCTATGTTGGCTTTATTTCCAAGGTTATTTTGTTGAATGATTACGATATGGGTACTGCCCAGTGTTTGTGGAATCAATCGTATGGGAAGTTGTCCCCAAATCCAGCTATGACTCGATTAAATTATGGGTATGTGGTACCACCGTGATTTGCATATCATCCCTTTTGTTCAGGTATTCCTTTTGGGTTGGAAACTTTTGATTGATTATCACTCAATACTTAATTTCTTAAAACTTAACCATTTATCTATTAATCGAATCTTCCTATGGTAATCCTACAGATAGTTGTAGTAATATATGTGGCTGAGTTCCTCATTAACAATTTATAAAAATAAAAGAATGCAAACTTGTTTTAGTCTTGACCCAGTCAACACCTATACAATGAGTTATAGGATTATAATAGTCCATATGATTGGACGATGTCTAAATTCTAGGTAATTCTTTTTGGAAATTAAATGATATGAGATTTATTCAATAGGATAGAAGGCATGGAAAAGTAATTTAGCATGATATCATTTAACGATTACATGATCATTTTTTATTGGTTCCTTGTATATATGGTGTGTAAATACCCTATGTAAATGTGTAAAGAAATGTGGGGTTTTGTTTAATTCTAGACCAAGAGTTTTTCATGTTCTATGATAATTTTGAGAATAAATATATATGTATTTTATGCATGTAAATGAGTCCAAAGATTTTAGTTATAGGAATTTAACGCAGCCCAATATTGCGGGCATGATTTAATTAGTTTATATATACATATATATTGAATTAAACTATAAGGTTACTATCTCTCTTATTATACGAAGGAGAATAGGTTGTGGATGAAATCAGAAGATGTCTTTTTTTTCCCTCTAAATTGTCGCTCATGACTTGAGAGTGGATGATTGTTAGACCTTGAAATTCGGAATCCATCATAGTAGGGTAAATTCAGAAATAATTTGAAAATATCAGACCTTGAGACCTCATAAAAATCAATTTATATTTACCACTTTGCACTCAACTCGGATAGGGAACGAACTAGTGCACATATAGTAAATTTGTCATACCTAGAAAATTAACCAATGAAAAATTCTAGTTCTTGGCAAGCAAATACATGTTACGAATATGAATAAAGAAATTCTGATATTGAGTTTATTGGATCAATTTTGAGGAAGATATCGTGAAAAAAATATGGTACAACAAATAAGAAAACTAAGAAAAGGTCTGAGTATCTACAAAGACAACTTTAAATCGATCTTCCTAGAAGGTCTGAAATTTTATATGGAGATTAATTTTAATTTTTCCCTTGGATTTTCGAAGTTTCTCTGGTTTATTTTCTTGAGAATATTGAATATTATATGGGTAGAAACATGTCCTATTATCATCAATAGCCACGAAGTATATGGCTGCATTGTACTTGTCATTAGTAGATGGGATAAACATGGCTAGTCGTTAAATTATTTCTGTGTGTATTACTAAACTTGAATGTAGTGTACTAAATATTAAATACGTATTTTCTATTTTGGAAGATAAATACAATTTTGTTACATGTTGAGTTATTTTTTATTGCTACTTTTCATGGGCTACTATAGCACTATGAGGGTTATGAACTTGAATGAATTTGTGCTAAAGAATAAAGAATTCCTCTTTGCTTTAGAAGGTAACTACAGCTGTTTCCTGTTTAATTATTTGTTATTATTAATCTCTTGAACTGTTGTAGCATTATCCTTGTTATGAACTTGAATGCATTTTTACTAGAGAGTAAAGTCTTCTTCTCTATTGTGGAAGGTAACTACAATTGTGTTTCCTATTGAATTATTTGTTATTATTACTCTCTTGGATTGTTGTAGCATTATAGATGTTATGAACATGAATGCATGTGTACTAGAGAGTGAAGTCTTTTTCTCTGTTGTGGAAGGTAACTATGGTTGTGTTGCCTATTGAATTATTTGTTATTATTTCTCTCTTGGACTTTTGTAGCATTATCGATGTTATGAACTTGAATGTAGTGGTACTAAGAATAAAAAATGTTTGTTGAAGTTTTTAAAGTAACTTGAGTTATGTTATCTAGTATGAATGTTATTTGTTTGACTATTGTAGCATGTTGGGAGTTATGCCCTGGTTTATGACTATATTGTGAATGTAAATTTTTCCAAAAGAAGAAAAATTACTCACATAATATACCTTACTTCTGGTCAATGCTATACGAATAAGAGATGGAGTTTCATGCCAGTTTACTTAAAACTAACTATGTTATTATCATGTAGGTCGATGGATCATTGAGCTGGTAAGAAAAGAAACTATTGGACTATCTTTGCATATCCATACTAACTTATTTAATAAGAATATTTTAACCTTAATTGATCTAAGGAAATTTATAATCTCTACATGTATTTTTACTCAAGAAATATAAAAAAAAATAAAGGCTTTTTTTACCCAACAAACACTTTCTAACACTTAGAAGTTTGTAATGAAAATGTAGTAATAGTTCAATCTGTATTTGAACATTAAATATAGATATGCTTTTATTTCATATGTTAGGATGCTTGAGATGCTTCTGTTATTAATTTAGCAATCTACCTAGTTATAAAATATAAATTATGTGATATAATGATTGTTGTGTAGGATATACTAGGTTGGAGCTTAAGTACAGATGTATGTATATTCATATATATTATTCTATTTCAAGTAGTGCTGTAATTAATATGATATTGTTTAAATGATAAAAATAACTTATAGTTGAAATATGACAACAAGTACCATAATGGACCTTCTTAACAAAAAATGAGACTCATTATATATCAAAGTATTCATATAAGTTAAACATTAACAAAGTTATGTAAAATTATTGACCTTGTTATTTGGGGTCATACAGGTTGTACTCACCTTATGATCTTTAACGTAGAGCCCTAGTTATGAAATCATATTTTCTTATGAGTTTTATTAGTTTAAGTAACAAACATAAGGCAACAAGTCAACCTAACATAAAGCTGGTGCATGTAAAATCTTATCATACGATCCCTTTGGCATGGGAAGAAATAAAACCTTACAATGAGTCTAATTATTTACACACGTCACGCCTTGTTTTTGAAAGAAAAAAGATCCGAAGTTTGTGTTAACGTCTTACTTGGTATACTTAACAATATCTTATAAATTGTGAATAGTCATGAAAAGATAATTATGCTTGAGTGTTCTAAAAAAAATTGTTCCACTATTTTCATAGTTGTATTTATGTGGGTAATTATGTGGTCATTACACTTGGTATCAGAGCAAGGTTCATGCTCTCGAACCTTTGGGATAGATTGGAGTTGTGATTGTGTTTCAGTATGATGGCAGAAAATTGTAGGAGTAATGTGATTTTAGCGTGATGTGATCTATGTCGTAATTGTGATAGTGTTAGTGCACATGTTGTGTATGTCACTTAATGCATAACTGTTGGCATGTTGATGTGTTGGAGATGAGATATTATTTCTCCTTTTTATGAATTCAATGAGAATTTGCGTATGATGTACCATCTTGTTGTGTGTATGAAAGGAATGTTCTTGTTGATTACAGAGTGTTGGATCCTTTTGCAATTATAATGTGTGGTTGTGCTGATATGTTGTATGACAAGGTTGGTTTATAGTGAACTAGATTATATAGTGATGTTTTCATTATGTTACGAAGAAATTTATATATCACCATGTCATACTGTAATTGACTATAGGTTCTTATTTTTCTCATCATAAGTATGATTCATGTAATATGTAATGGTATATGTTGTGATTTAGGGACATATGTTGAGTATATGATTCGTATCGTAAAGTGATTGTACTTTGGGTGCAACATGTAGTAATGTGGTGTGTTGTAAATCATGAATGTTATATATGTGATTCACCCTGTTTATCTACCATGCAAAGGCATTATGATTAATGTCCATGAACCACCATTTTGTATTAATGTGCATATGTGTTATGTCGTGAATCTTACGCTAACCAACCCTGAGGGATATTGATAAAAGTGTATGTTTGGAGTGAGGATCAAATGTGTACCATGGGATAGTAACTCAAGCTGACCTTATGTTTTATAGATGACAACATGTGCTTCATTCCTCTCTCCCTATGTCATTATCGTATGGATGCAGCCTAAGTGTATCTATGATTGTGTTTAGCCTTTTCGAAGTGGTGGTGGGATGATTCAAATAGACATGATTATAGTTGTACTATTGATATGTTATTTTATAATATGAGGTTCAATGTTCTGAGTTCCGGCAACTCATTGAGTACTCCCACTTGGTGGCCATATAAGGCCATATAGTTATCGTATTGTGATACTTATATATATATGTATTTTATTTGTAAATTGAACTTATTCCTTTATTTTTGCAAGAACCAGAATTTTTCTTGATTGATATGTTTTTATATTTTTTACATTTCCTTTGTTTGTGACACTAACATGTGAATTTGTGCACTAACTATGGCTATTTGGCCATTTGTTTTGCTTATATTTGGAGCTTCTTTTAAATTTAAATTTTTTACAACCTATCCCAAGGCTTGTATTTTGCCACTTGGCCTTTGAATGGGATTGCTATGTTGGTTCTATTGTAGTAATGTGTGGAATACAGTCATGGGATGCACCATGGATTTGTTGAACCTGTGGACCCGCTTCGTTGTAGGGGGGTACACCCCAAGGAGGAAAGATAACTAGCGGGTTTCCAAACCATGATTTATTATGTCACTTATGTTAGGGGTGTATTGAGTCTATGTGACTATGGCCATAGGGTGATCGACCTCTTTGGGGAGTGAAATAGAAAATTTATCTATAAATTACTGCTTGAGGGAGGCATAACAAATTTGAGGGCGACATAAGAGACTTGAGGGAGGCATAAGAAGATTGTGTGTGTGTTATTTATGCTTCGGAAGATATGTTGAGTTGTGTGTGATGTTTGGGGAGTGGTGTTGTGGTGTATGTGTACTCATGTCAATTGACTATGTTTTGTGTTTTTATGGATATTACTTTGATTCCTTTGTTGACACTATGTACCTGTAACTATTGTTCTGAGATGTGTGAAATCATCATCTTTAAAATTATGGGTTTATCTGGTTGTTGTATTACACTTATGTATGAGTATTTCTGTATCGGTCATCTAGGTGTGATGAGTACTATGTTATGTGGATCATGTGTGTTCCTTCCATGATTTGGTTAAGCTCTTGTGGTATACTATAGTCGTGATAGTATGTGAACTTTTCCTATGAATATGTAGTTTTGCGTATAACCTTGGTATGGTATTGTGATAGCAGTTCCAGCTGGGTACCCACAAGAAGAAATAAAATAAAACTTTACAACAATGAAATATTAATGAATTGTGTTAGGAATAATGTAAAGGAAAATTGATTAATTGAATAATGAAATAAGAGAGAGAACTTCCAATCTTTATAGAACAATGAAAGTTAAATAATCTTCCAAATTTTCTAATTCTACCTTGTGGTCGTGCTTTAATGATAGAAATTTTTAACCATATGAAGAACTTTTTGTCTTTAGATTTCCTTGTTGATCACCCCTTTTGCTTTTTTCCGTGTTATGTCACATGGAAGACAATGCATTCTTAAGAGGAGGAGAATGTACTTCCTTTTTAATAGAAAATGTAATGGTGAATTTATTAGACCCAATCACCAACCTTGCCCACTATTGAAGGCACCTCGTTCATTAATTCCCTTTGTTGGTCACGTGAGCTACTTTGGTGTAGGAAATTTTTTCACTTGTTTTGTGAAGTGAGGGGCCCCAAAATAAACTTGGGCCACGTCACTACAAGAAGTAGGCTAATTTTTCCACATTGTTATCCACAAATAAATCATTTTGTAGAAAATTTGTGAATTTTCAACATTGAATGAATGAATTCTATAAATTAAATTGTAGATTTTACACAATTTCATGAAAATCACATATTAATTTGTTAAAAATCCACATTATTGAAATTTCATCGTGGAAAAAACACATTTTCCCATATTTTGAAAAATATTTCCACAACTTCATAAAAGTCAAATTCGAAATTGTGAAATATGCACATTATTCAAATTTTATTTCGAATAAATCATGATTTTTCCCCATATTTTCTAACAAAAATAATCTTTAAAAATAGAATTATGGATATTGGGTACCACAACCCAAATAATTTGTAACATTTAAATATAAATTGTATACATATACACACTAAAAATTTTGCAAATAAAATTTGAAAATTCAACACACTTCAATTAAATTGGTTGTATATTATTCAAAAGATGTAAATTATATATTAAGTAATAATAATAAAACATAAACTAAATTCTAGATGTAGATATTATAAAGACCTAAAATCAAAATTTAATAGCAAAAATTACTAGAAGTAGTTTTATTTATCCATTACGTTATCCATAAAAAATGTACTTTGGTATAATAACGTGAATTATCAAAAAAAGGGATAGATTTTATTTTAAAATTTAATATCGATATTATTAAATTTCGTAAAAGTAATCTTGTATTTGTGGATTATTTATATTGAATTTTTTTATCGTGGATAATTCACATTTTTACATTTTGGTATCAAAACTATCTTAAAATAATAAATATAATTATAGAACCTAAACTCACCCCAATGTCAATATATAATTTATTGTATACAAACTAAATCATGTAAACAAATTATATTAAAAAAATGTTATATTTTCGAAATATTGTCTAATATCCACAATATTATTTCTTCCGAGTATATAAAGAATCCATTTTACATCCTATTTCTTCGTACATATAACTTTCACGGAATTATAATTATTATAAATTCATTTTCCATGAATCTTATAATGAGGTTATCATTAAATCTTTGTAACTAAAACGATATCATAACATATACAAAAGATATCATAACATATAACATCACATTATGCCCCGTTGATAAGCAATAATCTGACGGTTGAGATATTTATCCGTGAACTTAATCCGTGCCACTAAAAACATTAATACCTACAATTCCATGATTTCAGGGATTGATCCTTATCGAAATATTGAAAACCTAAAATTTATAGAACTAAATAAATAAATAGGAAACGCGTCTTCATTGGAGTCGGCAGAAGGATCAGTGGGTTTTTCCAGTTTTACCCTTTAATCCTTACTCCCATTTTTATTATGATCTCAATTAAGTTTTCAGAGATTTGTGTATGGAGAGGGTTTTTGAAAAGTATGCCATTTTTCTACCTCTACATGTCTTTTGCGGATGAGTTCTACATAAAGATCTGCAGATCTACTATCGAAGGCCCCATCTTCCATAGAATATTAAGATAAATCAACTGAGTTTTTCGAAAATATTTTTATACATTATTTCTTTGTATAGAGGTTCTTTAGTCTTCTGTAGTTGCTAGTATAGGTGAAAGTATTATAGTGGATATAGATAATAATTAGATTCAAGTAAGATATTTCATCTAGTTCTAGAAAACTATTTATTACATCCTGCGGTGAAATCCAAACTACCTACCATGAAATTGTTTCTAAAATTGTATTTCCATAAATTTCTAAATTTTAATAACCGCATTCATATTCTAATTGGAAATTATTTACCATTAATATATTATGTAGGATTTATTATTACACTCAATAGTTAATAATAAATATATTTTGATTTAATTTAGGTTGTATATAAATATATTAATATTTGTTTTTATTATAAAATTATTGGTTTGTAAAATAATCAACGAAGAAATTCAAATAAAGTGAGGGATATGATATTGTTAAAGCTATATCTTTTATTCAATTCATAAGAATTTAACATGGGAAAAGAATATTTTACAATTTCAAATTTGTTTATATATATCAAAAAATTATATTTTGAAATATTTTTTATCGATAAAATGATATTTTTAAATTTCTGTATTAAATTATTTTTAAATTATTTTTTTAATATTTACTTCCAATTTTTTATAAAGATTAACCATAATATTATTTTTAAAATATTCAAATTTATTGCATATTTTTATTTTATGATATTTTATAATATCCATGTTTGAGTATGAATGCATTTGAATGTTTTTAAAATATATTTTAAATTTTTTTCTTTAATTTTAGATTTTTTATTTTATATAATAAATAATTTTAATGTAATGTACGATATTTTAATCTTTTAATTAAATATAATATTTTATTATGGTTATATAGTTCCATTGGTAATCAAATACAATATAAAATATATTATTTTAACATTTTAAAATTATATTAAAACATTAACATACAATGTAAAAGTAAAGATATGAAAATATAAATATATTAAAAAATTATTATTAAATTTAAAATAGTTGTATAAAAAGTAAAATAAAACTAATCTTTTTTGAAATAGTCATAAATTTAAAATTTTGGAATAACAACCTTTTTATTATTGAACTACATGTCACAATTTTAAAATTGTGGATGCACCATTTGAAAGAATATGAAATGGCCACATTTTTTTTCTATTTGTAGATATGTAACAATATCAAAATTATGACAAATGCCACAATTAATAATTTGTGCTTTTTTCACTATTGTTTTAATTGTGGATTTAATCACATTTTTTTCACATTTAATACTTTCACAAAAAAATTGTGGGTGGAGTCCACAAATTTGGATTCACAATTTTAAATAAGATATCCACAAACAAATTGTGAAAAATTTGTGAATAAAGCACCCATTTTCTTGTAGTGCGCGTGAACTGTTTAAGATCAGGGATTTTTGCAAATGGGTTTTGTAGAAATGATATTGAAACTTCTAAATAAATGCCTATGATAGTACAGATCCTCCATTGCTCTTACCACGTGCACCTAACCTGTTTCAAATTAGGGAAAAACTAGAGTAGGAAATAGACATCCAACAAGCATAAAAACTAAGGAATGTGCCAAGGGTTGCTATAGCAAGGGGGCTGGTAGTCGTGTATTCAAATCTGGAATTCAAATGCAGTGAACAACCTGCTGGAATATATTTTCAAGCACCTTTTTATATCAAAACTGGTTAATTTTAAATCTCAAGGGAAATAACAAGGGGAGAGCCAACGATTTCCCAAGCATGGATCTCCACCCTTTACTCTTTTTGCATTCATCTTAGCAAATGGTATTATGCGGATTAGTATTTTGTTTTGAAAATTTGGACATTCAAATGCATAGTTACACATATTCCTTGTCCTGTTGCTATTTACATATTGGTCAATCATTTCTTCTGAGTGTATGGTTGAAGATTGTTTGTTAACCAACTATTAATAAGCTCGGTATCTTAGAAATCTTAGCGATTATTATCTTTTTATTAGTTACCAAATTTTATTGTGGAAAAAGGAGACATTTACTTGAAATTTTTCATAACTCTGGTGTGGATCTCTGTTGGGTTGACTCGCAAGGTTATTTTGTTGAATGATTATGATAAGGGTATTTCCTAGTTTCGGTATAATCCACTGGATGGGGAAGTTGTCCCCAGAGCAAAATATGGCTCGATTAAATTATGGGTATGTGGTACCACAATGATTTGCATATCATCGCTTGTTTTCAGGTATTCATTTTGGGATTGGCACTTTCGATTCATCATCACTAGCAATTAATTTCTTAAAACTCAACCAGTCATCTATTAACCGACTCTTCCATAGGTAATACTACAGATAACAGTAGTAATATATGTGGTAGAGTTACTCAAAAACAATTTATATAAAAAGATAAAGAAACAATGCAAAAAAAAATTAGTCTCGACCCAATCAACACCTTTACAATGAGGTATAGGGCTAAAATAGTCCATAAGATTGGACGATGTTTAAATTTTGGGGAATCCTTTTTGGAAATTAAATCCTATGGGATTTATTCAATAGGATAGAAGGCATGGACAAGTAATTTAGCCTTATATCATTTAATGATTACATGATCCTTTTTGACTGGTTCCTTGTACATATGGTGTGCAAATACCCTATGTAAGTGTGTAGAGTAATTTGGTGTATCGTTTAATTTTAGAACAGAGTGTTCTCATGTTATATGATAAGTTTGAGAATAAATATATATGTATCCTATGCATGTAAAGGAGTCCTGAGATTTTAGTTATAGGCATTTAATTCATCCCATTATTGCGGCCATGCTTTAATTAGTTTATATTTGTATATATATATATATATAGAGAGAGAGAGAGAGAGAGAGGGGTTATTATCTCACTTATTATAGGAAGGAGATGGTTGTGGATGAAAATAAAAAATGTCTTTTTTTTTCCCCTCTAAATAGTAATTCATGACTTGAGAGTGGATGCCTTTTAGAGATTGAAATTTGGAAGCCAGTATAGTAGGGTAAATTAAGAAATAATTTTAAAATATCAGACCTTGAGACCTCGTTCAAATAAATTTATTCTTACCACTTTGCACTTAGGTGGGACAAGGAAGGAACTAGTGCAAAAATAGTAAATATGTCTTACCTAGAAAATTAACAAATGAAAAATTCTAATTTTTTGACAACAAAAATGTTTTGGGAATATGAATCAAATGATTATGGTATTGATTTGATTATATTTTTTTTTAGGAAGATACCATGAAAATAAATATGGTAAAACAAATAAGAAAACTAAGAAAAGTTCTAAGTATTTAAAACGACAACTTTAAATCAATTCATCTAGAAGGTGTAAAATTTTATATGTAGATTCGTTTTAATGTTTTCCTTGAATTTGCAAAGTTTCTATGGTTATTTTTCTTAAGAAGATGGAAAATTAAATGGGCAAAATCATGTCCTATTATCATTGATAGCCACGAAGTATATGGCTACATTGTACTTGTCATTAGTAGATGGGCTAAACATGCCAAGTCTTGAAATTATATCTGTCTATTACTAAACTTGAATGCAATGTACTAAAGACTAGAGAAGTCTTTTCTATTTTCGAAGATAAATAAAGTTTTGTTACATGTTGAATTATTTTTTATTACTACTTTTCATGGACTGCTCTAGCACTATGAGGGTTATGAAATTGAATGCATTTGTACTAAAGAATAAAGACTTCCTCTCTACTTTGAAAGGTAACTTCCATTGTGTTGCTTGATGAATTATTTTTTATTATTACTCTCTTGGACTGATGTAGCATTATCGATGTTAGGAACTTGAATGTATTTGTACTAGAGCATAAAGTCTTCTTCTCTGTTTTGGTTCAGGTAACTATGGTTGTCTTGCCTATTGAATTATTTGTTATTATTACTCTTTTGGAATGCTGAAGCATTATCGATGTTATAAACTTGAATGCATTTATACTATAGAATAAAGTCTTCATCTTTGTTGCTGAAGGTAACAGCGGTTGTGTTTCCTATATAATATTTGTTATTATTTCTCTCCTTGACTGATGTAACATTATCGGTGTTATGAACTTGAATGCAGTGGCACTAAGAATAAATATGTTTGTTCAATTTCATAAAGTAACTTGAGTTATTTTATCTAGCATGAATTCTATTCATTTGATTGTTGTAGCATGCTATGGTTTATTCCCTGGTTTATGACTGTATTATTAATGTCTTTTATTCCCAGAATCATATTTGTAAAAATTTGTTAGGTGCTCAGGGGGCAGACCTCTTCGAATACCTCCTACATTCAACTCTTCCTTCTATTTGACAGCCACCTTTGCCCCTAATCTCTCAAATCTAGTTCTTTGCGTGCCTGAGAGAAGAAAAACAGAAAATCAGATCGAGCCCAATGGTCAGATCATTTTAATGGTGAAAGACGTCTCTAGATATCCCTCACCAAATTTAGATATAAAAATTAACTCTCCTCTCTATTTGGCATGTAGGAAATATCAATAAATCATGAAGAATCACTCTTCCAGAAGCTTTTCAGTAAAAATGAGGGGAAAATCAGATTTAGACACACAGCTACCATTGATTTCCACTTTGAATTTGGGTCATCCACGTGGAAGATCCAATTTAAAACGGGCCTGAGGGTTCCTTTTGACTTTTTACAACCTTTTGAAAAAATGGAAAAAAATTCCATTTTGCTCTGCCCCTCCGCCTTTGAAAAATGGGTCTGAGAGGTGTCCAAATGTGGGTACCAATGGTAACGTGTTCCCTTTTCATACTTTAGCTCCCTTTTCCAGAAAAGGGAAATTTTCCAATTTTCCCCCAAAAGTCTGCACCTCCACTGTTGACTTGTCAAAGCCAACCTTGACCTCCCTTTTTTTGGGCTTGTGGGCCATTTTGATATTTTAACCTTTTTGAGAATAAGAGGCAAAAAATCTAAGTTGCCCCCAATGGTCTGCTTCCCCGCCCCTCTGACTTTTAAAACTACCACACATCATAATGGCACATATTGAGATGGTCCCCAAATGTTGAGACCTT
The DNA here is from genome assembly GCA_019776745.2 of Taxus chinensis. NCBI lineage: Eukaryota > Viridiplantae > Streptophyta > Pinopsida > Cupressales > Taxaceae > Taxus > Taxus chinensis. Next base: position 51,912,377 of record CM034156.1, read on the forward strand.
GAATGAGCGTGGGCTCGCCACATGTCACAATGGCGCATCTTGAGATGGTCCCCAAAAATTGAAACCTTAAATGAGCACGGGCTCGCAATGTGTCTTGGCCTGACAAAATTTGTTTGAAGGCTTAAATCTCAACAGAAGGCACCATGTGTCAAGGTCCGAGGCAGTTTCATTTGGCCGTTGAAAAGTCTAAGAAAAATGCAAAGTGAACGGAGGCCTCCAAGTGTCCTCATGGTACTTCTTCAAAGAAAAACTTAGGAGCCAGTTCCCAAACAAGCATGGTCCCTCCATGTGTCCCAAACCTCCCAAAATGTTTTTGAAAATTCTAAGTATGGGAAGACCCAGCAGAAGCATCCACGTGTCTTCATGGCGCAATTTTAAAATGGTGCCCAAGTTTGAGACCCTGAATGAGCGCAGGCTCACCACGTGTCCCTATCCCGCCAAATTGTATTTAGCTGCATAAAAATTTGTCTATGTCTAGGAAAAGAAGAGATAACCTCCATGTGTTCTCCTGACGCAACTTAAAGGCCAAACCAAAAATCAAATCTTCAAATGAGCGTCGTTCTTCCACATAGGAAAATTTTTAAGTTGAGGTGATTTATAAATTTTTTGAAGTACCCTACCAAGCCGCATCCAACCAAAAGAGGCCACGTTTCCTGTTAATGCAAGGATGTAAATTTGACCGGGAGAAATGCCTGTCAAACTGTAAAATGTAGAAAAATGACCATTTGAGCCTAGAGATGAAATTTTCTCCAAGGACAGAGAATTTAGAAATGTTACAAGGCTCAAATACATTCCTTCGAGCTACATCCATTCATTTTTCTTCAAGTATTTAGGACAAAAATGAAAAGGACAAAAAATACCGACTGTGAAAGACACAAAGAATGGGAGAGCTCGAGTTTTAGATGAATAGAGAATTGGAGACCCAAATTACATACCCCTTCAGAGGAACAAAGAAACGAGGAGTTAACTATGGATTCATAAGTGATCTTTGACCCAAGAATGGATTGTTTAAGGCAACAGAAGGAAGGCAAAGACTTCTCAGGCACAACACGGGGAAATAAAATGTGATAGAGGTCGTAAATTGATAGATTTTCAATAGAAACATGATGTGAAATAATTTTGAGGACCAACAGTCTCCATGTGTCTCGACCACACAACTTCAAAGGTAAAATATAGGGGCAGTTTTCAAATGAGTATCAAGCCTCCACATGTCCAGGGTCATACTTTTTGACACGCCAAGGAAATGGACTCGAGAAAAATGCTAAGGAGCTCGAAGAGCTCAAGCGGAAGCCACCACATGTCGATCCGATGTAATTTTAGGAGCACAAGGTAGGGGCACAATCTGCAAGAAGTGTGAGGATACCACGTGGCCGTGTATGGATACTCTTTAAATATTAGGCCCCGAGACCCTAATATTCAAATGGCCATATATTTTGACTGGAGAATAAGATTTGGGTGGGAGAAGACTTTCTTGAAACGTATCAATGCCCTCTACACCTTGGGAACATAAAATATCATTTCTAGTAGGATCTGGTAGGTGGAAAAATTAGAAAACATATTCCAGGTGATTAATGTAGAATCTAATTTCTTTAACCACCAGATCTGATTCAATTTGATCCATCGGTGAACCAAACTCGGAAAATTATGCATGGATTTGTAGAAGGCATTAATATCTAGTGGTTGATCTTTCAAAATGAGATTTAATGCATATCTCATGGTGGTTAGAGTAGGATTCAAAGTTTTCCCTCCTCTCTCTCTTATTCTTCCTATATATTGTAATAGAGAGGAATATTCAAATGGTTGGTTGTTGTTTCTCCTCTGCCCTCCTTCTCTTTCTTCCTTAGGGTAGAATGCAGAGTATAAGCCTCCTCCCATGGCTTTGTAATAGCATTTTATTTCCTCTTACCCACTGATAGTGCTCAGTGTAACATTTTGGAGCAATAAAATCAGCTTTGTGATGCATCTATCCATCCTTGGCTAATTTTTTTGTCTCTCCTTACCTCTCGTTGTCATAGGGTATATTGTGCATACTTTTTATGTTTACTACAAGATATGGGAGCTATGTTTAATGGGTTTTGAAGCGGTGCTCTATGTGAAATCTATCTTTGGTCTATGGTGCATTCTGTCCACCATCTCCTCTACTCACCTCTCTCCACTTCAGGCAGTCAGGTCTGTGATCATTCACTTCCTCTTCTAGTGTATCACTACTTAGTGTAGGCTATTTCACCCTCTCTCTATTTGTCCCCTTAGAACTGCTAGATTAGGATAGAATAGGTTGTGCCTACGATGGAGTAACTTGTGGTAGGTAGATTAGGAAGAAAGAATCAGCTTTCTCTAGAGGTCCATCTCAGGTTTTGTAAGTCCCAAAGCTTGAGAGATGGTCCCATGCTATGCAATCACACCGAATTTCCCACCTCACAATCAGGCCCTTCGATGGTCCTGTGATTCTGCACTAATAATTTTGGCAGACCCGGTGGGACACTGAGGTTAGATCTTCCATCTTTCCAATGTGTCTCATTACAAACAACATATCATAAGCCACCATGTAACCACACTAGCAGTTTTGGCACGCCCAATGGGACAGATCTGAAGCACCTTACCACTTCATCTTAGTAGGTTGATGTGTTCCTGTTAAGGGTTATCCTTTTGAGGCACTTTCAAGCACATATGACAACTCCATCTGGTCGACAACCCCCTATCTGATGTTGTAGACCTTTTCCATCCATTTCCACTTGTTTCCATTCATTTTTTTCTTCCATCTCTTCCATTTTCTCCCATTCCATGAATTCGTGCAATCATGACTTCATTCCCTTCATAGAATTCACACCTACAGCAATGCAAGCCACCTCTAATGCATTTTTCAAATCCTCTAGATCAACACTATGATCAAATCCAAAGTAATTGTGCTTACCCATATGACTAGGGTCAAACTCTGTTTGGCCATGGAGCTTATCAAGGACAAGGGTATGCATATAATGACAACAATCAAATGGAGAATGCTGGTTTGCTAGATAATATCCAAAAAATGGAGGCTGGCATGGTTCAGTCAAGAGCCATAACACAAATGAAGTAATTCAAGATTGGTTACATGGCACCTTGTCCATGGGAAGGCCCTTTTCCAAGACATTATAGCCCTCATGAGAAGATTGACTTCACGATTAAATTATTGGCTCATCTTACACAGTGGATTGAGGACATTGAGGCTTATGAGCAAAGTGCAAGAAAACCTTATCAATGGGTAAGTTAATCACCAATTCCCTATCCTTCATTTTATCTTTCTCAAGCTTTATCATTTCAGCAGAGGAAAGAGTCAAGCTTCACACCTGTTTCCCCAAGTGTTGATTTCTCTTCTCCATCTCCTATTCTTCCACCACATTTCAATTCTTCTCCCCTTTCCTTTCCCAAGTAGTCATTCAATCCCAAAAAATAATAAGTTCCACCTACCTCCCCACCACAAACAACTACAAGGCTGGTTGAGCCCCAACCTTCCACTCCTCTTGCTTTCCCAATTATATGTTGGGAAGAGACCCAAGAAACTAGTCAAGGAGATCAACAAGAGGAGGATCCCAATAGAGAAGAAATGACAGACAATCTGAAGAGTTGGGCTACCCAATTTGGTTTTACAAAGATCCCCTTAATGGTCAAACCAATAGAGGAGGTTAGAGACTAGTGGTGGCTAGAGCTATGTTTTCAATAGAAGAGGAACAATCAAATCCAAGTCTAGTTAAAGAGGAGTAGATGGAGGAGGACCATATAGTTTCAAAGGCTCCAAGCGTGGAGCAGGCTACAGAAAAACCTTCAGTTCTTCCTCCCACTTCATCCCCTTCAAGCTCTGATGTTGAAGAAGAGTTTGAGCTTTCAAACTTCATGTTTGAGGATGAAGGGAGTCATGGTGATAAAATTTTAGATCAGAAGGACACCATGGAGGACGTAGAGCACCTATAGCAGGACAACAAGGAGGCAAACTATCTGTCTAACTTGGAGGATTGTTTTGATGGAGAAGAGCCTGAAGATATAACACCATATTTTACTCCATCAACCACCTTCCAAGCATATGATCATGTTGCCATGAAGGAGGAAATTGAAGAAAAGCAACCTGTACTCCAATAAACCTCTCTAAAAAGGGTTGGAAGGTATGAGTCTTCCATATTCTTCACAACATAAGGAAGAGGAACAACCAGCTCCAAGTCCAGTTAAAAAAGAGCATATGGAGCTGACCAAGAATGATTCAGGGGCATTGAATCATGATCCGGTTGCACAAGAAAATACAGACCCTTGTCCCATTCAACCTCTCCAAAAATCTAATTTTTATGAGGATCCTGAACTCACTAGCTTCATATTTGAATATGACACTTCATATGGTGAAAATAATGAAGATTTTGAGATCACCATGCAAAAGGGAGAGACTTTGCTACAGCAGGTCAGTAAATATTTTGAATTCCTATCAGACTTAAAAGAATGTCTTCACCCACAAGAACCTGCTGCCAAGGAAGAGAACGTGTGAGCACAACCTACAGTTTGTAACATGCCTCCTAAACCCAAGTTGGAAGATTTTGATTTTCCAAAAGTCACACCTGCTGTAGAGGAATAGAAAAGGTTGGTAGAGGCTATCATCCCTCTCACACCATCCATCCAAGAAGGTCAACAAGAAGGATCCATTTTTGGAGTTAAATTTCAGAGCAAGGGGCACATCCAAAGGATCAGAGCATGCCCAATCAGGTACTTGGCTTCATTAGAGCCAAGGGAGAAGCCTAAACTAGTCATGCCCATTTCAGGGCATGAGGATGAGTATCAAAGTACCAAGGGTCATCATAAATACCTCCAAGAGTCCAATACAAGTCAGCTTGAGGAGGTATTTTATAATAAAGTTGATACCTTGATGATTTGGGTGGAGGACAGGATTATTGTCAGTTTTTCACTCATACAGGTAGCCATATTCAGTGTCAAATCATTTGCATGGCTAACTCTCTTGAGAAAAGGAAGATACTTCTCCCTTCCTGTAGCAGGATTTGTTTAGTATTATTTCTCTCTGGTTAGTTTAGGAGTAGGAGTAGATTTGATTTTAGCAAAAGAAGTGCTTGTGCACACTCTACATGTATTATTTGAGGCATGTATGATTTGTTCACATTTCTCTAGAGGTGCATGAGGCCAAGCTCTTTAGTATTCATGGCAGAGGACGTATAGCTATCTTTAATAGTTACTAGCTCTAAAAAAGAAATAAATGTAGACCAACTAAATTTGTTTCGAAAAAATCCATTTATGGACAAATGAAAGCCCCAGGTTAAAACAATTTTCTACTCTCAGAAGCCTTGTTTAAAGATTTCTTATGAAAATTGAGATTGCAAACATGTGAGTAGGTTCAGGGTCAGGAAAATGTCAACAAAGTCATGCAGTCGTGGGTCCATTTTGAAAGAAAGATCAGTATTAGGCCATCATTCTTGACTCCATACCAAATGGATGCTTTAAGGCCACTAGTCCATTCATCTAGCAGGAAGATGCCCTTGTGAGGTGTCAAATTGTTATCCATATTTCCCCCCCCTACAAAATTGGGTTAGCCATGCTCCCACACAGAAGAAGCTAGATAAATCACGTTCAAATCCTGTAAACAGGTTGCATAGATAATATACAATGGAGCGGGGGGGCCATGAAATATCAAATGATCATGTGTAATAAGAAAATCAAGAAATGGCTCTGTCGAGTGAATCCGTGCTTCAAATCAAGTAAACATAGTACAGGTGGGCTCTAAAATGGAGTAGTAGGGTTCAGGAATGAGAAGGTAGTGTCAAGAGGAAGAAAGAGGCTCAAAGAAAAGAAACAGAGAAGGTTCAAAGTTATCAGGCTCTGAAATAACTGAGAACGAGCCCCAAAACTAGCTAACTATGGAGGAGATAGTGGAAGTTGCCAAGTTTCCAAGTGACACACCTCTAAGGATTATATCCCAAGAGGTAGACTTAAACAAGTGTGAGGCCCCCATGTGTCCCAGAACCAAAAAAGGAGGAAGATTCAACAACTAAAATTCAAAAGGAGGAAAGGGCGGGCCTCAAAAAAGACTAAGTATAGAGGTGTTAGCAGAAGCTGCCTAGTGTCAGCTTGGTGTGATTCTAAGATGGGAGCCTAAGGAAGAGATTTAAACTTGTGCCAGCCATCCATTTCAAAAATGGTCAACAGAGGTCAAGAAGGAAAGTGGTCCCGAATGACTAAGTATAGTGTGAAAGCGGAAGGCGTCATCTTTCTTAACGATGCTCCTTCAAAGGTAAAATCCTGAGTGGGTTTCCAAATGAACACAGGACTTTCACGTGTCCTAGAGTCCAAAGAGTAACAAAGTCGGAGTTGAATAGTCAAATCAAAAGAAGGCCAGTGGAAGGAGCCAAGTGTTAACACAATGCTTTTTCAAAAGTAAGATTTGGGGTGGGTTTCCAAACAAGCACCAACCCGCCACGTGTCCTAGAGTCCGAAGAGGTGCAGTCGGCTATTGAAAATTCCAAAAGCTAGAGGAGGTATCCACATGTCTCGACTGCACAAATTCAAAGATAAAATCTAGGGGTAGTTTATCAAATGAGCGACAAGCCTCCACGTGTACAGGGTAAAATGTTTTGACCCGCCAAGGAAAGGTACTGAGGGAAAATACAAAGGAGCACGAAGAGCTTGCAAAATCCACCAGGTGTCGATCCGGTGTAATTTCAGGAGCGCAAGGCAGGGGCTAAATCTCCAAGAAGCGTGAGGCTATCACATGGCCCTGTATTGACAGACTCTTTAAATATTGAGCCATGCGACCCTAATATTCAAATGCCATATCTTTCGACAGGAGAATCATATTTTTGTGGGAGAAGACTTTCTGAAAACTTCTCAATGCCATCTACACCTTGGGAACATAAAATATCATTTCTGGTAGGATCTAGTAGGTAGATAAATGAGAAAACATCTTCCAGGCCATTAATGCACAATCCCATTTCTTCAACCACTAGACTTGATTTGATTTGATCTGCTGGGGAACCAGACTTGATAGATTGTGGGTGGTTTTGCAAGAGGCATTGATATCTAGTGGTTAAGCTTTCAAAATGATATTTAATGCATATCTCATGGTGGTGGAACACTGAGGTTAGATCTTCCATATTTATAAGGTGTCTCATTATAAACATCAAATCATAAGCCACCATGCACCCACACTAACAATTTTTGCACACCTGGTGGGACAAGTCTGAAGCACCTTACAACTTCATCTTAGCAGGTTGATTTGTTCTTGTTAAGGGTCAGCCTTTTGAGGCACTTTCAAGCACATCTAGCGAATCCATCTAGTCAACAACCCCATCTCTAAAGTTTCAGACATTTTCCATCCATTTCCACTCGTTTCCATTCATTTTCTTCTTCAATATCTTCCATTTTCTTTAATTTCATGAAGGTGTGTAAGCCACCTCCAATGCATTTTCCAACTCCTCCAGATCAACACTATGATCAGATCCAAAGTAATTGTTCTTACCCATATGGCCAAGCTCAAAGTCAGTTTGGCCATGAAGCTTATTAAGAACAAGGGTATGCATACAATGACAACAGTCAAATGGAGAATTCTAATTTGCTAGAGAAGATCCAAAAAATGGAGTCTAACATGGTTCATTCAAGAGCCATAGCAAAAATGAAGGCATTCAAGATTTGTTATAGGCCACATTGTCCATGGGAAGGCACTTTTCCAAGACATTATATCCATCAAGAGAAGATTGACTTCATGGTTGAAGTGTTGCCTCACCTTACAAAGTGGATTGAGGATATTGAGGCTTATGAGCAAAGTGTGAGACAACCTTGTCAATAGGTAAGTCAATCACTAACTCATTGTCCTGCATTTGCTCTTTCTCAAGATTTAACATTTCAGTAGAGGCAGGAGTCAATATTCCCACCTGTTTCCCCAAGTGTTGATTTCTCTTCTCCATCTCCTAGTCTTCCACCCCATTTCAATTCTTCTCCCCTTTCCTTTCCCAAGCAGTCATTCCCTCCAAACAAACAAGAAGTTCCATCTCCCTCCCCACCATAAACAACTGCAAGGTTAGTTGAGCCCCAACCTGCCACTCCTCTTGCTTTCCCAAGTCCATGTTGGGAAGAGACTTGAGAAACCAGTCAAGGAGAACAACAAGAGGAGGAGCCCAACATAGAAGAAATGACAGACGATCTGAAGAGTATGGCTGCCCAATTTGGGTTTACAAAGATCCCCTTGATGGTCAAGCCAATAGAGGAGGTTAGAGTTGAAGAACTAGTGGTGGATGGGGCTGTGTTTGCAGTAGAAGAGGAACAATCAGCTCCAAGTCCAGTTAAAGAGGAATAAATGGAGGAGGAATATGCAGTTTTAGAGGCTCCAGGCATGGAGTAGGCTACAAAATAACCTTTAAATCTTCCTCCCACTTCATCCCCTTCAAGCTATGATGTTGAATAAGAGTTTGGTCTTTCAAACTTCATGTTTGAGGATTAAGGGAGTCATGGTGATCAAATTTCAAATCAAGAGGACACTATGGAGGAGGTAGAGCACATGCAATAGAACAACAAGGAGGTAGACTATCTGTCTGACTTGCATGATTGTTTTGATGGAGAAGAGCTTGAAGAGATAAAACCATTTTTTCCTCCATCAACCACCTTCCAAGCATATGAGCCTGTTTCCATGAAGGAGAACATTTAAGAACAACAGTCTGCACTCCACTACACCTCTCTGAAACTAAGGTTGGAAGGTATGAGTCTTCCATATTCTTCACAGGAGAAGGAAGAGGAACAACCAACTCTAAGTCCAGTTAAAAAGGAGGATATAGAGTTGACCAAGATAGATTCAGAGTCACTGAATCATGAGTCGGTTCCACAAGAAAATAACGAACCCTCTCCCATTCAACCTCTCCAAAAATCTAATTTTTTGGAGGATCCTGAACTCACTTTAACATCATATTTGAAGATGAGGCTTTATATGGTGAAAATAATGAAGATTTTAAGATCACCATGCAAAAAGAAGAGATTTTGATACAACAAGACATTAAAGAGTTTGATTTCCTATCAGACTCAAAAGAATGTCTTCTCCCACAAGAACCTGCTACCATGGAAGAGAATGTGCGAGCACAACCTGCAGTTTGCAACATGCTTCTTGAACCCAAGTTGGAAGATTTTGATCTTCCAAAAGTCACACCTATTACAGAGGAAGAGAAAAGGAAAATAGAGGTTATCATTCCTCTAAAACCATCCATCCAAGAAGGTCAAAAAGAAGACTCAATTTTTGGATTTAAATTTCAAAGAAAGGGGCACATCCAAAGGATAAGACCATGCCCAATTAGGTACTTGGCTTCATTGGAGCCAAGGGAGAAGCCGAAAACAGTCATGCCTGCTTCAGGGCATGAGGATGAGTATCAAAGTACCAAGGGTCACCATCAATACTTTCAAGAGTCCAATGTAAGTCAGCTTGAGGAGGTATTTTCCATTAACATTGATACCTTGATGATTTGGGTGGAGGACAGGATTATTGTCATTTTTTCACTCATTCAGTGTCAAATCATTTGCATGGTTACCTCTCTTGAGAAAAGGAAGCTACTTCTCTCTTCCTGTAGAAGGCTTTGTTTAGAATTCTTTCTCTCTGGTTAGTTTAGGAGTAGGAGTAGATTTTATTTCATTATAAGAAGTGCTTGCACACACTCTGTATGTCTCGTTTGAGGCATGTATGACTTGGTCTTTGTATATAAGTTTTGTTCACATTGTTCCAAACATGCATAAGGCTAGGCTCTTCAGTATTCAGGGTAGAAGACTCATAGCTATCTGTAATAGTTGCGAGCTCTAAAAATGAAACAAATGTAGAGAAACTAAAGCCATTTTGAAACAATCCTTTTAGGGACAAATGAAATCCTTGGGTCAAAACAATTTTCTACTCTCAGAAGCCTTGTTTCAAAATTTCTTATGAAAATTGAGAGTGCAAACACGCAGTTAGGTTTAGGGTCAGGAAAATGACAGCAAAGGTGGGTAGTTGGGTGCCCATTTTGAAATAAATATCAGTATGAGGCCATCATTCTTGAGTCCATGCCCAATGGATGCTTCAAGGTCACTGGTCCATTCATCTAGCAAACAGATGCCCCTGCGAGTCACCAAATTATTATCCATATTTTCCCCCCTGTAAAATTGTATCACCCATGACCCCGCACAGTAGAATCCTGAGAAATCACGTTCAAATCCTGCAAATAGGTTATAGAGAGACTCTATATTGGAGTGGAGGGGCCTGCAAAAGATCAAACGACCATATGCAAGAATAAAATCAAGAAACGAATATGTCAAGTGAATCCGTGCTTCAAATCTAGTAAATAGAGTGTAGGTAGGCTCTACAATGGAGTAGCAGGGTCAAGGAATGAGAAGGTAGTGTCAAGAGGAAGCCCAAGGCTAGAAGAAAAGAAACAAAAAAGATTCAAAGTTGTTGGGCTCTGAAATAACTCAAAACGAGCCCCAAAATTAGCTAAGTATGGAGGAGACAACACAAGATACCATGTATACAAGTGGCGCACCTCCAAGGATTAAATCCCAAGAGGTAGACTCAAATGAGCGCAAGGCCCGCATGTGTCCCAGACCCAAAAATGGAGGTAGATTCAACAACTAAAATTCAAAAGGAAGACAGGGTGGGCCTCAAAAAAGACTAACTATAAAAGTGCTAGCAGAAGCTACCAAGTGTTGGCTCAGCACAATTCCAAGATGGGAGACAAAGGCAGAGACTCAAACTTGTGCAAGCCCCCCACGTGGAAAATGGTCAACAGAGGTCAAGATCAAGAGAAGGCCCAAATGACTAAGTATAGAGTGAAGGCAGAAGGTGTCGCGTGTCTTAATGACTCTCCATCAAAGGTAAAATCCTTAGCAGGTTTTCAAATGAGTGCGGGCCTTCCACATGTGCCAGATTCCAAAGAGGGACAGAGTTAATGTTTAATAGTCAAAGCAGAAGTAGGCCATTGGAAGGAGCCAAGTGTCAACACAACGCTCTTTCAAAAGTAAGATTTGGGGTGGGTTTCAAAACGAACACCAACCTGCCACGTGTCCCAGAGTCTTAAGAGGTGTTATTGGCCATTGAAAAGTCCAAAAGTAAGCGGAGGTCTCCACGTGTCTCAACCGCGCAACTTCAAAGGTAAAATCTAGGGGTAGTTTTCAAATAAGCACCAAGCCTCCATGTGTTTAGGATCAGACTTTTTGACCCTCCAAGCAAAGGGACTTAGGGAAAATACAAATGAGCCCGAAGATCCTGCGGAAGCAACCACGTGTCGATCCGGTGCAATTTCAGGAGCGCAAGGTAGGGGATGAATCTCCAAGAAGAGCGAGGATGCCACATGGCCCCGTATGGATAGACTCTTTAAATATTGCGCCTCGCGATCCTAATATTCAAATGGCCATATCTTTCGACTGTAGAATCAGATTTGTGTGGGAGAAGGCTTTATGGAGATGTCTCGATGCCCTCTACACCTTGGGAACATAAATTATCATTTCTTTAATCACCAGATCTGATTCAATTTGATCCGCCAGGGAACCAGACTCGATAGATTGTGGGTGGATTTGCAGGAAGCATTGATATCTAGTGGTTGAGCTTTCAAAATGATATTTAATGTATATTTCATGGTGGTTGCAGTAGGATTTAAATTTTTCCGTCCTCTCTCTCTTTTTCTTCCTATATATTGTAATAGAGGGGCACATTCAAATGGTTGGTCATTATTTATCCTTTCACCCACTTCTCTTTCTTCCTTAAGGTAGAATGCGGAGTCTAAGCCTCCTCCCATGGCTATGTAATGGTGTTTTCTTCCCTCTTGCCCATTGATGGTTCTCTGTGTAACATTTTGGAGCAATAAAATCAGTTTCGTGATGCATCTATCCATCCTTGGCCTATTTTGTTGTCTCGTCTTACCTCTCATTGTTGCAAGGTATACTGTGCATCTTTTGATGTTTATTATAGGATTTTGAAGTTGTGTTTAATGGGTTTCGAAGCAGTGCTCTCTGTTAAATTTATCTCTAGTCTGTTGTGTGTTCTATCCACCCTCTCCTCTTCTCACCTCTCTCCACTTCAGGCAGTCAGGTCTATGATCATCCACTTCATCTTCTTGTGTATCACCGCTTAGTGTAGGATCTTTCACCCTCTCTCTCGTTGTCCCCTTCGAATGGTTAGATTAGGATAGAATAGTTTCTGACTATGCTGGAGTAGCTTGTGGCAGGTAGATTAGGAAGCAAGAACCAACATTCTCCAGAGGTCCATCTCAGCTTTTGCAAGTCCCACAACTTGAGAGATGGTCCCATGTTGTGCAATAACACTGAATGACCCACCTCAAAATCAGGCCATTTGAGGGTGCTATGATTTTGTACTAACAGTTCCTCGGTAACAATTTATAAAAAAAAATATGCAAAATATTTTTAGTCTCGACCCGGTCAAAACCTATACAATGAGGTATAGGGTTATAATAGTCCGTATTATTGGACGATGTTTAAATTATGCGTAATTCTATTTGGAAATTAAAGGGTATAGGATTTACTCAATAAGATAGAAGGCATGGAAAAGTAATTTAACCTGAGATCGTTTAACGATTGCTTGATCATTTTTTACTGGTTCCTTGTACATATGGTGTGTAAATACCGTATGTAAATGTGTAAAGTAAATTGGGGTATCGTCTAATTTTAGAACAAGAGTTTCTCATGTTGTGCAATAAGTTTGAGAATGAATATATATTTATTTTATGCATGTAAAGCAGTGCTGAGATTTTACTTATAGGCATTTAATTTATCCCAATATTCCGGCCATGCTTTAATTAGTCTATATATGTATTGAGTTAAACTATAAGGTTATTATCTCACTTATTATAGGAAGGAGAAGGTTGTGGAAGAAAAAAAAATGTCTTATTTTTTTACCTCTAAAATGTAATTCATGACTTGAGAGTGGATGAATTTTATAGCGTGAAAATCAGAAGCCATCATATTAGGGTAAATTTAGAAATAATTTGAAAATATTAGACCTTGAGACCTCATACAAATCAATTTATTCTTACCACTTTGAACTCGGGTGGGACATGGATGAAACTACTGCACAAATAGTAAATTTGTCTTACCTAGAAAATTAACCAATGAAAAATTCTAACTTTTGGACAACAATCTTTTTTGGGAATATGAATCCAACAAGTCTGGTATTAAGTTGATTTGATCTGTTTTGAGGAAGATATCATGAAAACAATTATGGTACAACAAATAATAAAACTAAGAAAAGTTCTAAGTATCTAAAAAGACAACTTTAAATCGATTCACCTAGAAGGTTTGAAATTTTATATGGAGATTCATTTTAATGGTTTCCTTGGATTTTCAAAGTTTCTCTAGTTTTGTTTCTTGAGAAGATGGAATATTATATGGGTATAACCATGTCCTATTATCATAGATAGCCACGAAGTATATGACTGCATTGTAATTGTCATTAGTAGATGGGATAAACATGGCAAGTCATGAAATTATTTATGTGTCTATTACTAAGCTTGAATGCAGTGTACTAAAGAATAAAGATATCATTTTTGTTTTGGAAGATAAATATATTTTTTGTTACATGTTGAATTTTTTTTTTACTACTTTTCATGGACTGCTCTAGCACTTTGAGGGTTATGAACTTGAATGCATTTTTACTAAACAATAAAGACTTCCTCTCTTCTTTTAAAGGTAACTTCCATTGTGTTGCTCGTTGAATTATTTTTTATTATTACTCTCTTGGACTGATGTAACATTATCAATGTTAGGAACTTGAATGTATTTTTACTAGAGAATAAAGTCTTCTTCTCTATTGTGGAAGGTAATTACGTACGGTTGTGTTGCATGTTGAATTATTTGTTATTGTTACTCTCTTGGACTATTGTAGAATTATCGATGTTATGAACTTGAATGCATTTGTATTATAGAATAAATTCTTCTTTTCTATTGTTGAAGGTAACTACGGTTGTGTTGCCAATGTAATTATTTGTTATTATTTCTCTCCTTGACTTTTGTAACATTATTGGTGTTATGAACTTGAATGTAGTGTTACTAAGAATAAAGATGTTTGTTCAAGTTTGTAAAGTAAGTTGAGTTATGTTATCTAGTATGAATGTTATTCATTTGACTTTTGTAAGATGTTGGGATCTATGTCATGGTTTACGATTGTATTATGAATGTAATTTTTTCCAAAATAATAACAGTTAATCACATAATATACCTTACTTCTTGTCACTGCTATAATAATAAGAGATGGAGGTCCATGCCAGTTTGCTTAAAACTGACCATGTTCTCATAATGTGGGTGGATGGATCATCGAGCTGGTAAGAAAAGAGATTGTTAAATTGTCTTTGGATAGCAATAATAACTTCTTCAATAGTAAAATTGTAACCTTAATTGATCTAAGGAATGATATAATCTCTACATGTGTTTGTACTCAAGAAAGATTTAAAACTAAAGAGAAAGGATTGTTTTACCTAATAACTGCCTTCTAATACTTACAAGTTTGTATTAAAAAATTAATACTAGTTCAGTCTGTATTTGAACATGAAATTTAGAGATGCTTTTTTTTTATATGTGAAGATTCTTGAGACACTTCTGTTGTTAATTCAGCAATTTACCTAGTTATAAAATATAAATTATATGATATAATGATTGTTGTGTAGGATATGCTAGGTTGGAGCCTAAGTACAAATGTATGTATATATTGATATATATTATTCTATTTCAAGAAGTGATGTAATTAATATGATATTGTTTAAATGATAAAAGAACTTATAGTTGCAAGAAAATCACAAGTACCATAATGGACCTTGTTAATGAAAAATAACACTCATTATATATCAGAGTATTCATATAAGTTAAACATTAACAGAGTTATGTAAAAGTATTGACCTTTCTATTTGGGGTCATACAGGTTGTACTCACCTTAAGATATTTAACATAGAGCTCTCATTACGAAATCAAATTTTCTTATGATTTTTATTAGTGTAAGTAACAAATCAAAGCAATAAGTCAACCTAGTATAAAGTTGGTGCATGACTACTCTTCTCATGCGATACTTTTGGCATGGGAAGAACTAAACCCTTAGTATGAGTCTAATTATTAACGCATGTCAGACCTTCTAGCTTAAGGAAATAAGAGCGCAAGTTTGTGTTATCGTCTTAGTTGGTATAGTTATCAATATCTTATAAATTGTGAATAGCCGTGAAAAGATAATATGAAGGAATGTTCTAAAAACAAATTGTTCCAGTATTTTCACAGTTGTATTTGTGTGAGAAATTTAGTGGGCATTACAAAATAAATATAGCAATTGAATTTCATAACCTTTATATTATACATCTATTGTTTTTTGTTTTTAAATCTCATCTAGACACCATAAAATATTTACAATAAAATTTCACAATAACACATATTTAAGTGTTTTCCCATTTACCATGCGAAAGTGGCAGTTTACGCAAATTTATTGAATGTTATTATCGATTAATGTACACATAAAGGCAAACAAGATAATAGATTTTAAACAACTTTTGGATTTTTGGCATATCATTTTTTGAATGAAGGCTGAGAAAATAGCACTCAAGGTAATTAATAAATAAGGAGGTCATACACCCTGCCAGTACAGTGCATTCTCTATTAGATAATGCATGCAATTTTGTTTTCTACACTGTAATTAAATGTGCAACAACAATAAGAAAAAACATCCTCCATAAATAACTAAATGAATCTTTGTTAGTTGTATTGTGAATCAATAGGGAAAAGATGTATCAAAGCATTAGGCAGCTAAGTTAGTAAATACCCAAATCTGTAATTTTGAAATGTAATTTAAACAAATATTTTTTTCAAATACATTATAAATATTTATTGATATAGATTATTAAAATACAATATATATCTATGACTACATTTTGGACATATTTTAATGAATTCCACCATTAAATCCTCTGTAGTTTGTAATCCTGCAAATAAGTAAAAATTGAGAGAAAAATATTAAGCTCAATAAAAACAAAAACTAAAAACCAGCATTTCATGAAGAAGGCCGACCCAAACATATTAAAAGCATGCAATAATCTTCTATCTCTATTATGCACCTCTTACAAAGCACATGGATTAAAACTTTGAATCATGGTTTAGTTTGTAACCTGCAAAAAAGGGAAAAATTAGAATCGAAAATGTTTACCTGTTTTTTGAAATAAAAAAACAATAGTAATTTTTTTTTACCCAAACATCTAAGAAACATTCAATAATTATTCATCACTCCGCAATGCACAGATTTAATTAAATCTTCAAATCCTAATCTTAACTTTAAACCGCAAAGAAGGAAAATTTAAGAATAAAAACCATTTCCAAATTAAAAACATTGCACTAAAAGTCTCACCCAAAGGCCTCATTTGATTTCATTTCACCTTCACCTTCTATGTCATTACACATCCGACATTGGTGTTTAAAATTCCATTTGAAATTTCTATTTAGCTAGCATAAAATGCACAACAAACTCCCTAAATTTACTCTTGAATTATTTATAGACAAGTATCCATAATCAGAAATAATCCTTTCCAAGTTCGGTCTATAATCTCAAGCCTAAATCAAAGGTAAGATTTCATTGCTAAATTAAAGGCATTGTTAGCTTAAAAACTATATATTCATCATTATAGTTTAATTTGTAAAATAATGTTTACAAATGTTGTGTTTATTAAGAGTTGTCATTATTCAATCTCTTTCACTAATTGGATTTTTAAATATTATATTATTTTATCTATTTTTTCAATAAATATTATTTATTTATGACTAAAAAATAAATATATTAAATTTTTTGAAAATTGTATTTATTTATTTATTTTATGATTATATAAAAAATAATACTGAATTGAAAATCCCTTAAACAAATTCAAGATAATAAAATGTGTGAAATATTAAAAAAATATCATTTACATCAAAACTCCACAAAATAAATTTTGGCCATGTATGAAAAATGTAATCAAACATGCGGGAATGCAGCTGGACATTTTCAGTGTCATTTCCTTTTAGTTGAACAACTTTCTCATACACAAAAACAACATGGCTCTATTGCACTCGAGGCATCTCTCTTTATATGCACCTCATACACAAAAACAACATGGCACTATTACATTTAGAATATATATGGCTAAAAATAATCTCTCATATCCACAATGTTAATTGTCAAACATCATTGGATTTCAAATACTTCACTCATACAAATGTAAATTTTATTTCTTAAAAGATGTCATGATTTAAGGGATTTTAATACTTGACAGTCTCGTGATTTTTGTGATTTTAATGCATTGCCAATTATGTATTACATTCGCTTTCCTAGTTTACACGTAATATGCTTAATCATTTTAGTAAGAATTATTGTGGGTTACAAATTTTATTTTAAAGTTAATAAGAATTATGTAAATTAGATAATAAATGCTCTTTTAGACAATAAAATTAATATGTTTTTTAATAAAAATTAATGGTTTGAAATTATTACTTTTAATTATTTTTTAATTTATATGAGTATTTTATATTGACCATTGTTTGGCAAGATATTTTCATATAATATGTAATGCCCTGTTCAGCATCGACTTTCGCTGTTACGTCTTTGTCCTTTTGCGTGTCATTGAATGCTGAATTGAACTCCCCTTTCTATCATTAGGTGACTCTTACCCTGTCATGCGCTGAAGAAGTGGTTACCCGTCTTGGTGCCATGGTCGTTCCCTGCTTCATGTTCACTTTGGAATGTCAACCTCTAGTTTTCTTCGCGTGATTGCTTACGCCTGTTCGCAAGTTGTTTTAATCATTGGGAGTAATGGATAATTCGACTCTTTCTTCCTCTTGCTTGCTCGTCTGCATGCGATTTAATCTTCTCAGGTTGAATAGTAAATCATACAAAATTTCTTATACCTCTTAGCTTATGAGAATTTTATGGAGAAAACTATTGTAATAAATTCATGTCGGTTATATTTGTTTTATTTGTGTAAATAAATTATAAAATTTTGTGTTCAATTATGAAAGCCTTTTAGGCCACATTTTAATGCTTTTTCCCATCATTGAATCTATGCCCCCCCCCCCCCGCCCCCGAGTTTTCTCGGGCCACGTCGAGCTGATTAAGATGCAACCTGTTCTAGGAACGCCTAAAAGTGAGGTCTGAATGGCTGCAACATTGTAATTTTCTCATGTACTTAGGATTTCAACTATAGCTCTCTTCCTTGATATTCCCTTTTATCTGAAAGGATAAAATTTCCTAAGGCACATATGATTCCCTTCTTGAGCTATAGATGATTATTATTACCCATATCAATTCTGCTGAGATGTTGGTGCTTGAGAGGCTATAACATGATGAATAAGTATAGTTGTTTCTCCATTGAATTGCTCTTAAACCTGGGATGTTCCATGGAATCATCTTACTCCTTCTGTGCTTCTTGTTTTGTGAAATCATTCATGCATGAAAACAGATGATGAATTATTAACTGCATCTCCTAAATGTCACAAACTTTTGCTTGATAAAGCTCTTTGTTCTTTTACACATATGAGTATAGTCTCATCCTTTGTGGTACAACTTTTAAACATTAGACACCTACTTAGAGTTTGAACATTTTTTTTCCAGTTGATATTCCTTTCAAAACGTGGAGTTTGTTAGTTGTCCCTCACCCCCCCTTCCTACCATCTAGACCTGGTACGTGGCCATCTCCCACTGGCCTTACCTCTGCCAGCCACCCCACCTTATTTAATTCCTTTGATTTGTAAATCTAATGCGTCTTTTGCTACCTGCTTTCTTTGACCTGTTCTGGCCGCATGAGTAGGGAGGAATGTTTTTGATGGGATTTGAGATGAATTGCTACAGCGTGTTCTAGATAGTGGATTCATTGATGGTGAAATGAAGGTCTATCACCCTGATGTTGCGAGGGTGGGTGTGGGTTCTCAAAATCGTGCTACACAGGAAATATCAGTGGAGCATAGAACTGAAATTCTCCTAGGAAAGTGCCGTGAGGAAGTATTTGGCTATATGCAACAGCTACAGGGTAGAGAAGTAAAATTATCTCAGAAAATCAGTGGCCTCCAGAGAGAGTTAATTGCGATAGCTGCCGCAGGGTGATCCCAAGGAACCGTTGGTGTTGATCCTGATGTTCTGGTTGCACGCAACCACAGTCGTGATCAGTTGTTGCAAAATCTTGCAGCTGTAGTAGAAGTCTTTTTTAGCGCTCCAACAAGCAGGTTTTCCAACTTTGTTGTTATCTTTTCAGCATCGACTGCAACCATCTATTCGGGATTGACTGTTTTACACAGCCCAAAATCAATTTGTGCCCGAAATACAACTCAGGTAGTTGTTTTCACTTTTGCAGTCAGAGAAGAAGCATGGAGATACGAGAGAGAGTTTCACAGCTGAATTCAGGAATAGCAATACCACTGATAGGATTTGGTACTGCGGCTAAGGCTAACAACATAGATCAGATGAAGCAAGTTGTTGACACAGCTTTACAGGTCGGGTACAGGCATTTTGACACTGCCAGTATTTATGGCACCGAGCCAACTCTATGAGAAGCTCTGAATCATGCTTTTCTAATGGGGATTATAAATAGGGATGAAATTTTTTGTGACCAGTAAATTATTTGCTGGTGATCACGATGACCCTGTTTCCACTTTGAAGACAACCTTAAAGAATTTGCAGCTACAGTATCTGGATCTGTATCTTAACCACTGGCCTATAAATTTGAGAAAGGGGGCTTCACACCCAAATCCTAAAGATGAGGATTTTTTTTGCCATTAGATATAGAGTCTATATGGAGGGGAATGGAGTAATGCGTGGAGTTGGGGCTTACTAAATCTATTGGTGTGAGCAATTTCTCCTGCAAGAAGCTCGGCGACTTGTTTAGCTATGCCAACATATCTCCTGCTGTCAATCAGGTGGAGATGCATCCTCTGTGGCAACAAAAGAAGCTAAGAGATTATTGCAGCAATGTCAACATTCGTGTTAGTGCGTGGTCTCCTTTAGGAGGATTTGGTACTTCTATGGTTCCAATTCTGTGATGGAAAATTCTGTTATTGAGGAGATTGCTAAGAAGCATGGAAAGACTGTAGCTCAGTTTTTGTTAAGACGGGGTTTGGAACAGGGAGTGAGTGTGCTGCCCAAGAGCTACAACGCAAGCAGCGACATTGAAACAATCATATGCATATGTAGATGGCGTTTTAAACCAGGCATGTTAAACCCGCCCTTACAATCTTCTACTACCCTTTTATTATGTCATGAATTGAATGTCCTTCTATTTGTTTTTTTATTTGTTATGGCATTTAGAATGGACTTTTGCCTTTCCTTGTGAATCGACCCAGATTGAAGGAAAGGAAGGACTGTTAGGAGTTGTTTGTTTTTCATACCCTGATAGCAACTGTGATAGCTTGTATACATTTATTTTCTGCCTCGTTTTTTTTCTTTTCGAAATAAAAGAGTAACTGCTATGTGATAGCAAAATAATGGTTGAAGTTTTATACCGTGGGTGTTAGATCTTTAACTTGGGTGTTTCCTGCTTAATTCTTCAATTCGGGTGACGTTTAGAGACGATAGTGAACAATGGCCATTGAGTTTGATTTCTAAACCAGCAGTAGCAGATATAAACTTGAGCCATGAATAACGTTAGTGGATATTTGTAGATTTGTCGACTCATGGCCAGTTTTAGGCTAAGTGTTTGTTTTGTCTTGGTAAAAGCTTTTCTTGGGCTGAATATGTGTGTAGACCTCATGTAGTGAGCATGATGTTTTCTTAGAGGCCTATGTGAGTGAAATATTGACTGCTCAATACAGATCCTGTGACGTGAGACACTGTATCATAAGATAAAAGAGTTCAATCGAAATCTGTAGTAGCAGATGTTTTCTTTGGAGCGACTATGAGGATAGGTCGAGTAGACTGTCGTGAAATAGATGGGTATGCCCAAACTATTCATATGTTGTTTTAGAGACGGAAGAGAAGGCTTTTTTCGTAGGAAGAGTATTTTGCTTTGTATTCCTCCTTCATTGACTGTAAACCTTGTGATTGGTGACTCGTGTTGGGTCACGGTAGAGGATCTTGTGTCGATTCACTTATATTTTCAACAGACTATCCCTTGCTTGTTTAAATTCAAGTATCGAATGAAATGGGTTTCTATTAAATCCATTTTGTAGCTTAGTAAACCTTCAATAATTCAGGTAGGGACTTTCTGAGTAAGTGTCGACTGAGGCATGTATGAAAATAGAATAGTTACCTTTCTTCGAATTGGGATTAGACTTGTATGAAAATGGAAAAGGTAGGAATCTACTCAGTTACATATTTTAGTGAGCTAAGTCCTTAACTCTTACAACGATCATACAAGTGGTGGATTATGGGTTTATTACTGTTTATGTGATGCAAGATAATAACAACCTTTGGTGAAAAGACTTCTTCTTGATCCTTGCCTGTGTAATCCAACTATAGTTGTTGAATGTAATTTAGTTGAATAGAATCTAATTTATTTAACTTCTTGAAGAAAAATAATTAGGTTCGGTGAGAATTACTTAGTATGTTGAATCTTCAGATTTAGTTATTGTGTTGTGAGTATTATATGTATGTTGGTTTATTCATTCGAGTGAAGTTAACTTTAATCTTTGACTGATTTGTGTTCATATATGGTTGGGGCCTTATTCTTCCTAAAACATGGATGTGTGTTAATGTAGTCTTGTTACCAAGCAATTTTGAATATGTTAAGTCATTTGACTGATCTTTATCTTCTGGTTAATATTAATAGAATGATGTTTGGGTGTTAGATTTCAATCACGTAATCCATAGGATTACATGACTGAAATCTCATTACTCTCAGCCTTGTTGTCTTCACCAATAAGGTCTCACCTTGATTATCTTTGGAATATCTCTCTCACTTGAATATTGGGATTCCTCCTTGTTGGCTGGTATAAATCTCGTCATCTTGTGAAACATATTGATTAGTGGTATGTGATTTGATCCATTCTTGAGTTTAGAATTTTACTTTCATGATATTATAAAATGTTAGCTTACTATTGCAATGGGTAGTCTTAACATGCTCAGTTCTAGCGAACTGACTCTAGTTAATATTTGTGCAGATGGATTATGCGAGTAGACTAGAGGAAAAGAGTGTTAAAGGTTCATCTGTACAATTTATGAAGTTCCTTGTAAAAATGTCTAATGTGTTGTAAATTGTGTAACATTGCTTGTAAAGAGAGTTTATATGACCTCTTGCCTGGAATTGTTCGGAGAATTACGTGAAGTAGTAGTTTCGTCCTTTTTTTTGTATTTTGGCTGGTAACTCTTCTTAGTGAGAAATAATATTCAATCTCTTCACTGGCATAAGCATTGTAAAACTTTGATCTTAAGAATTAAGTGTTAAATTTAAATCTTTCTAAGACTTTGTATTGATGGGTTATATGTAAGCTTTAATGGGGTGGCTTTTCCTTATAGAAGTGACCTAAAATTTTTATTCAAAGAAATATGTTGTGGTTTAGATCCCCTTGTAAACAAACAATACCTTAAGTAATCAAGAGTGAGACCATCCTCGCAAAGTGATTTTATATAACGTGTTATCCCTAACTGAACTAGTAAACACTACTCTTTTGGTGAATGCTTAAAACAAGCTTAAAGGAAAACAATGGTTAGTTTCTAATAAGATTTAACAAGTAAGAGAAGAAAATTTAGAAACCACTCAATTTATCTCTCAGCCTATTTAAAAGTAAGTAGCTTCCTCTTGATAAGCTCTTTCAGTGAAACCTAAGTAAGAGCGCTAATAATTACGTTTAAAAACCTCAAGCTTCAATTAAACCTCAGTAAGAACTAATGACATCTTAAGGGTGAATTCATTTGACCTTCTTCCTTTAACTATATCCAGGGTGTCTTATCAAAATAAATAACCTCCAATCATTTCTTACTGTGGCTTGCCCTAGCTGTGAGAGTGTCATGTGGTTGGGTTTCTATGTTGTTCTGTAAAAAAATATATATATATTTTCCTTAATAGGTGTGGACATTTCCGTGATGCTTTTATGGCCATCCTTGTATCGAGTTCTTCACAGAGTTAGTTGTATCCTTGGTGACGACATGTTGCATCATGTTATGTGTCAAGCAAGTCAAAAAAAAAATCATGTCTTTTACTGTGTTGTTCGTGTGTGTGATATTTGGGTCGTTACATAATACATAGTGGATTGGTAATTTAAAATATATAATAATTGTAAGAATTATAAGTACTAATATTTTATTGAATTATAAATATTTATTTTAAAATTGTGATGTTGATTTTTTTCAATATTGACATGTTATAACTGATAAAGGCATATCAACAAGAAAAATATGTTACATCTTATAGGTAAAGTCTCGGAAAAAAAATCTTAAATTTTAAAGGGAATTTTTTCTTGTTCTTTTAATCATTGTAATGGGATCTTTACAAATAATTATTATATATTATTTCATAAGAATATTAATTAAATTAATATATTTTATTGAAACATCTTGCGTAGAACCTACTTAATTCATAAACACTTTTAACAATATTACCTAGGTAGAAGAATATAATCCACAATTTATAAATTCAAATAATGGAGAGTATAAAATTACTCATCTTTCTCCATTCACAATCAATTCTCATATATTTTAGAATGTCATTAATATCAAATACATATATCATGTTAAAAATTCACATTATCAATTTCATTTTTTTAAAATATAGAACCCTTCAAGATGAATTCTCATATATTTTAGAATGTAGCTACAATTATTTGTTTCCAATAAAAACGGATTAAAATGCAATACTTTAAATCATTTTCTTTCACTAAGACTAAATCCTATCAACAAGGTAAGTAACCAAGATATCTCTCTACATTCAATAACTCATTTCAATTTTTGAATAAATGATATATTAAATCTTTATTTTAATAATAAAATATTACAAACTTCCATTAAAAGTGGGAATAACAATATTATCAATACAACATGGAGTTTTCAGCAAGGGCAAACAAAAGTTTTCTTACATGTCTTCTCTCAACTTGAAACTTCAATCATGCATTATTCAATCTTCCACAACAAGTATCACAATGTAAAGGAAGGAGGAAAAGGTAACGCTCTCCACCCAACCTTTAATCCATTAAGACAAGAAGCCATTCCCTTAATGGACCCTGATCCCCAACCAAGGAACAATGACGGATCTTGAGTAAAATTTGACAACTTTATAACAAACATTGCTTCCACAAAAAAAACATACATTCCAAAATATTCAACACATCAAAATGGACACACTCAAGAAAATTTAAAAAAATTTCCACAAAATACATAGGTTTAATATCAAACCAAATAGAGCATTGACTATAGGAAACCACCTCCTTTTTCATCCCAAGTGATGTGGGATTTTCACCCAAATCCTCTGTGTGCACAAAACAACAAAAAAACGTTATCTCTCCCTTGCAAGCATACAACAATATGACCATTATTTCCTTTTCACTCCCCATAGGTGAAATTTCAAATTACACTTCCACCAAATGCATGCCTCACAATATCCCTTTTCCCTCCCTAATGGTCCCATAAGTCAATCTCCTAGACCCAACTTAAGGCATACTATCCAACCACACAAAAAACATTCACAAACTCTTACACTATTAAAAAAAACACCATTTTCACATTTATAAACCTAAATAAGAAAAATACAAGGATGGAGATCCTACCTCCCCATCAATGTTACAAGAAAAATTCACTTCAAAATTGTTTGACATCTTCAATCTCATAAAATTCCAAAAACAAATCCAACAAGCTCCCAATTTCAATAACACCAAAGGAAGAAAATGAATAACTAACCCCAATTCCATAAAAATTCCATCAATAAATATAAATGGAATGTGAGGTTAATGAGGTGGCTCCATGTAGTATGTCACTTCATCATTCCTCCATTCTCACATACAAGTCAAAACACCATGCCCAAGATGAATATACTATGTATGCCCACATTTTAGTTGACATGAAAACTTCAATGGATTTTCTTACTTCTATTGATCTTCTGGTTGGGGA